>CM058231.1:6597080-6654941 GCA_030180135.1 Orychophragmus violaceus | reverse complement strand
AAAAATTCTTCTCTTCATGCATCAAATCAAGATTACTTCGGAGATTGAGGTCCCTATAGTACGGAAGCTCCAAAAATATGTTTTCCTTGTGCCAGTTATGCCACTTTCCATAGCCAAGCTCCTTCTCTTCGTGACCGTTTCCTTGACGTCCTTTGTTTTCTGTGGATTTACACCTTGCAATCGCTCGCTATAAACTTTCTCACCACTCAAAGCATCAGGTGGATACTCTTTCGAGGCGTCTTTTCCGTTCAAGAAGTCTTTTTTATTCTTCCCCAATGGATGACCAAATGGAAGAAATCCTATGTGACAATCAAACCAACACGTCTTCCTGCCCTTAGGCAGATAAAAAGATTTTGTATCTTCCATGCTAATAGGACAAGACATCTCATATGTCGGGAAGTCGGTTATCGTCCACAGCAGTACTGCTTTTAGTTTAAAATTTTCATTCAACGACACATCGTATGCATCGAATCTAGAAGACCACAATTATTTTAACTTCTCAATAAGAGGTCGAAGGAAGATATGGAGACTAGAGCGCGGATGATTTGACCCAAAATTCAGAATTGTAAGAAACAAGTATTGTGTATTCATGCAAATATAAGGGGGTAAATTATATGGAGTCAAGATCACGGGCCACAACGAATGATTACGAGACATGCCAAATAGATTGAACCCATCTGCACATAATCCAAGATAAACTTTACGGGTTCTTGGACAAACAAAGGATGTTGAGCTTTGAAATAATATCCACTTCGCTGCATCAATTGGATGACACATTTCTCCCTCCTTCATTTGGTGCTTGGCATGACATCTTATTGCTGCTACAGTCTTCTTGCTTTGATAAATTCTCTTAAGTCTGTCAGCAATTGGTAGATACCACATACGATTGTCGGGTACTCTGGTTCTACTTTGTCTCTCGTTCTGCTTCCATCTTGGTTTAGCACAAAACTGAATTTTCTTCCTTTTATTCTTTCTAGAATACAATTGTTCATGCAAACATCAATTGCATGATAGGAGAGGCCTAAATTGTGCATCAATTTCTATGTCTCGTAATGTGAACTTGTTGCCTGTTTTCCTTCTAGTAAATACTCTGTCATCATTTCACATATCGAATCCACTAACCTTTCACTCATATTATGTTATGCCTTGTTATGGAGGACCCAAACAGCCAAGGATAACTGAGAGTGCCATTCATGACAACCATCATATAAAGGATTTGTTGGCTCCTTCTAACATGTCATAATATTTTTGAATTATTACATATAGGTTCTTCACTATTACTCGCGTAATCACAAAATGCATCATTCACAATATCCACATATATATTTTCTACTACATTACGAACATGACCATTCGGATCAACATACCTCGTTCCTATTTCCAAACTGATTTCTTCTCCATGCTTATGCCAAATATAATAATCATGCATAAATCCTCGACTAAACAGATGACTCCAAATTCCTTTGTTCGAGGTTTCCGGTTTTTTGTTCCTGCAAACACTACAAGGGCAGAGAAACTTACCGCCATTGTTCAACGCTAAAGGCTGGTTTTTGGCAAGTTTCATGAATTGTGTCACCCCCGTTTTGAAGAATGTCAAGAAATTTTATGTGGCATCATCGAACATATTATACATCCACTCCCGATGGTAGCTATAATTATTTTATCCTCCCGTCATGTAACTAGATTTCCAAATTCTGTGTTTTTACAAATGAAAACGGAGATATGGCTGAATTTTGACTATGTAGACATAATTGGCCACTACTATTAATTTTCATAAATGCATGTCGCATGAAACCGGTAAACCTACAACAAACAAGTAAAATATAACCACACTATATTATATTATTATTACTACATCATACTATATGATACTACCCATACCCCCTACTTTGCGACACGAATAATGAGTTGCATATTAGGCGTAACAATATCGACAAATAAACGACGTTGTTACTACCATACACGAAGCAGCAAATTAGTTGCCCGTATAGTGACTAGTTTGCAATTTTTCTACGACCTTTCACAGCAGAGGCAAACTAGTCGCCATATTACAGACTACGCTGCGATTATTGTTTCTGGTCTCGACAATGGTCATTAATCAGTCATAAATCGGCAACTAAACTAGCGACAATCATGTTTGGTCATATATTAGAGACTAATACACGTCAATATATCTGTATTCGCAAAATAGTTGCAATACAATCTCCAAATAGTAGCCAAATGTTACGATTACAAGTATAGTCGCAAGTTCCAGATGCAAAAATGTTGTTTTCTTGTAGTGTGTATCCATTAATAGATACATTAATATAGTTGTTACCATATCCGTTGTGCTGACAACTAGCCGACGAATTTTCGACGGAAAACGGCTATATCCTTAGGGAATCAATCGGTTGTCCGTTGGTTATTCGTCGGTTTGTTTTCTATAAGTAACAAACCCTTCATTCCCTACCCTTTATAAAAATCTCACTCTCTCTCTCTCTCTCTCACTCTCTCTCTCTCTCTCTCTCTCTCTCTCTCTCTCTCTCTCTCTCTCTCTCTCTCTCTCTCTCTCTATCTCTCTCTCTCTCTCTCTCTCTCTCTCTCTCTCTCTCTCTCTCTCTCTCTCTCTCTCTCTCTCTCTCTCTCTCTCTCACTCTAATATATTTTAATACGAAAATTTATTCTTCTAATTATTTCAGATTGTAGATGGACAGACCGATGGTTGATTCAGCGACAAATTTATTGGCTAACGATTATGTACTCGGTATTGCGGAATTCATGTCGGTAGCATGTACTCGACCAAAAACATGGAAAATATGTAAGTTAAAATTTCCATGTTCTTAGTGTCAGAATGCTAGGAATGCCAGGATTGAGAAAGTATGAAATCACTTATATTTATATAGGTTTATGGTTGGTGATAAGATTTTGTATCTTCATGGAAAATTATCGAATTATGGTAGTAGTATTAGTAAAGAACCTTATGGTAGTACTAGTAGTTGTTCAGAACCTTATGGTAGTACTAGCGAACCTTATAGTGTGAAACTAGATTTTGATGTAGGTATTGTTTAGATGGTTAATGATGCTTATAGAGAAAATATTCACGAAGTAGGTGAATATCAAAATCATAGGGTAAAGAAACCTGATTTAAAAAGGTAAAGGAACCTAATTTATAAGCTATGAGATTTTTTGATATGTTAGATGCATAAAAGTCGCCACTGTACGAAAGTTATAGAGAGGATCATTCGTCATTGTCATATGCTAATAGATTATAAAAACGAACTACAATTTGGCGGAAAAATGTGTGGATGAGTTTGCTGAATTTGTAAAAAATTATTTTTGTTAAGATAATTTTGCATCCGGTTCCTACTACGATGTCCAGAAATTTGCGTCCGATTCATACATATATATACAAAATATCAAAAAATTAGTTAATTTAACTACTAGTAATGTAGTAGAAAAGTATTCACTATATATTTACATATAATTGATTATATATATTAATTTCTAATACACACGAATGTGTATCTATCCTTACTATATATATATATATATATATATATATATATATATATATATATATATATATATATATATATATATATATATATATTTAAAAAAACTAATCTTATTTGAGATTTTGGATAACAAATATACAAAACACCATTATTTTTTGTGAGACCACGAAAACCCAATTGTCAAAACGCTCCAAGGCCCGTAACTGAAGCCTGAACCCTAATATAAATGGTTATTCAGAATTTTGGATCAGAGATGGTGAGAGGGTTCAAGTCAACACTTACATCCAAAATGATTGTTACATAGGAAAAATAATAATGGAGTTTAAGATAACTGGTAGTTTTTATTACTTTAAACAGGGAATCAGAACATTTTAGTACTAGTAATAACAAACTAAAAAGCTTTTGAGAAATTGATCATGCGAGCTTTTGTTTGATATCTTCAATAATCTGTGGTGTTATCGTTTTGTATGACTTCTCGGTCGGATGTGCAATATCCCAAAATACGTAACGAGACGCGTCTAAGCACGGTATTATAGACGTTGGCGTACAACAGCATCCATGATATACATCAGTGAACCCTACATTTTCCAACGAATGATAGGATATATTATTGTATTCAACAAAATATATTTTTAATGTAACGTTTATATATGAGTTTTTATTGTTAAAAAAAAACGTTTATATATGAGTTTTTGTTGTTAGATAATGTCATTACCTGAAGCTTGAGGGTTGTTGATGAGACCAAGTAGAGGATTGTACATATCTATATACATGAATTTGGCACCCGGAAATGTTGCGCCTAGATTTTCAAGTTCGGCGGATAGCTTCTTGTTGAACATATCAGCTGCTTGATTTGAAAAGATTTCACACATTAGATTTCCAAGCATGTTTCTTGCTCCTGGTAAGCAACCTAGCGGTAGTGTTCCCATAACCGCAAATTTTCTTGCACCCATATCATATAGACTCTGCGAATAACAAAACGAAAACAATATTTAGATATATTTTTGACGTTTTAGTGTTTCTAACTTATTTTACATCTTGTATCACGAATTTTTTGTTTATATATACACGCAGTTGACCAAATAAAAAAAAGATATATATACACGTCAAAAGGCTAGAGCACAAACTAATTATTTTTCCATGTAAATCAAAATCAGCCTTTATTGGAATTTCATTAGTAAATCAAATAACCGACCAAATATAATTTAATAAATAAATGTAGTTGACAAAAACCTAAAACGAAAAAATGATTACATAGCTATGATATATTTTCAATTTAATTTATTTATTTTGTACCTTTATTAGATCACGAGTCCAAGTGACCAGGAGATCGGTGTATGCTGGAACAGTGTATTCTAATCTTCTAGTTAACGTAGTGAAATATGTGATAGCAATATCGTTATTACCAGCTGAGATTAGATAAACAGCATTTGATATAATCTCGTTTGTTTTTTCTTGAGTTCCTACTACACTGTTTAGTTTAGTGATGTAGTTTTGGAAATCTGTCACTTGATCTGTCACCCATATAACTCCCTAATACATTCACCCAAAAGAAAAAAATCGATTAAAACTTGAAACAAATAAAAAGTGATTATAAATTCATTTTGAACAACATATATATAATAAAATTTACTTGTATCCCAGCTGTGATCTTATCTAGTCCAGATCCACCGGATGCGAAACAAACACCAGTCGGTAGGTCACTGCTCGAGAGGGCTGGATCACGATATGCTGGTAAGAGATTCTTCAGTCCCAAACCTTCGGCTGCACACAATGACATTATTGCCATGAGATGATATTTTTAAATATATAAAATTCTTACTTAAAATTTCAAACTAATTAATCCGTAAAACATTTGTTTTGTCAACATATGTCTCATTTTATTATCTAAAAGGAGATGATACATAGATTTTCTTAGCAAGAAAATCATCCATAATTAAATCAAATCAAACTCGCATGGAATATCGTATACGTCAAACACATATTAGCAATACACAACTACATAGATCAACAGTATATACCAATCATATCTGAAAAAACTCTCCCGTTTCCAAATCTTCCGGTAGCTCTTCCTCCTTCAAAATCTCTACCGTATGGATAAAAATTGACCTTGGTAAGAGTAAATAGAAGATTATTGTTGCCCGTATCTAATATTGAATCTCCAAATGCGAAAAGTGCTGAAACCGTTGAATTTCCAGAGGATTGTTGGGCAGTACCAACATAAAATAAACAAGTGGACAAAAGTGCTAATAGCATTTTGGACACCATAATGAAATTATTGTAACTAAAAAAGTGTTTGGTTTAATCACTGGATATGAGATATAAACTAGATATTTTTTAGTGACAGAGAAAAAAGACTATTTATACACGATGTTTTTCAAAATATCACAAAATTAGGATTCAACGAGTTTGGTTTTTTTTAGTAAATGTTGTCACCTTATTGAGAATTTGGAATAAAATCTCAATGAGAATTTGGAATAAAATCTCAATGAGAATTTGGAATAAAATATGAAATCAATAAGTGATGCGTAGTATATAGCAATGGATATGTATTTAATCTTTTTGCCATTAAATGCCGTGATGTTTTCCAAAATTTATTTTAATTTCAATATATTTTCCAAAATTTATTTTAGTTTCAGGTATCTGACTAGAGATATATACATATAAATGAAGAAGTAATTTTGGAGTTGAATCATATGTGTTATGAAAAGAGCGAATTTTAGGGCGATTAATAGTGACATGGAGTGATGACATGGATTTCCTAAAAATAAATAAAGGGTTTGAAGTTGGACTTATTTACGGTGGATGCTATTACTTCGATTTTTATTCATTGCATTAATTAATTTTCCGAAAACATATCACAATATCTTAAAGAATATCATATTAGTTCGATTTTCAAAAAGTTTTCTATGACATATACCAACCGTCTAACAGAAGATTGTTAGTCTCAAATGAAATCCTATATAAGGTGAATTTGGTGGTCTTGAAACATAATCGTTTGCATGCATTTTTTTAAAGATATTTCCTCTATTTTTTTTTTTTCATATCCGTTGGCAGTTTTTTCGGACAATTAAAAGTTTAACAAATGATTCGTTATCAGTTTAATTACTTTCTTCTTCTCGATGTAAAATGTAGTTTATATTTTTTTTTTTTATTCTGTTTTATTCTTAACCGGATTAAAGAAGAAGCTTGGTTATCTCGAATTTTTGTGAATGATGTGAGGTGAACTAATATCCGTTTGTGATTTTCTCTAAATATCCGACTCAATACTCGAGTTCTAAAAGTCCGATTAAAGGTTGTAGCCAAGACATTGTTATTTCACCCCATGAGTCCCGATTGTCCTAATAAGTCTGAATAAGGGTTGTCTACTATAGAGATGGATTTGATAGTAAACAATGTATTTGGTAAATATGGTAGACAAGCTCAAAACGAGTAAATACTCTTTGTTAAATAAGTTGATGTAGTAATCCATCAGTCCGATGAAGTCCGATAATATTTGTTGCCACTACGTCCGATTTTTTCGATTAGTGCCGATAGTCCGAATAAGGTTTTATCATTGCTATCAAGATTGATTTCTAAACGATTGATTTGGTAAATATTTTAGAAAAACACAAAAGGAGTAAGTGAAAGTTAATGGAAAATTACAATTGATTCATATCGATTTAAAATATTTACCAATTCTTTATTTCAAAAACTTCAAAACTCTTCATTTTTTTTCTTCTTCCTCTTTGCTTTCATTCTCTAATATTGAATGGACATACCCACAAATGAATCCATTTCAAACAATTGCTTCTGAAAACTCAAAATTTCAAAAATATATGATACTAGTTTGAGAGATACTTGCTGGAATATTAGAAAGAAGGTTTTGAGGGCGTGGTATTTTACTCACTATGATGCTCTCTTAGAATTAATTTTAGCCAATGTAAATGTATTCTTATTCTAATTAATTAACATATTTGTCTTTCTTTATAACACTTTCATTTTTTGTATAGATAACACCCACAAATCCAAAGAAGTTTTTATTTGGTACTTCTTTTTGTAACCATATTATATTTTTTACAATCAACAGAGAAGTCGAATCAAGCCGTGGTGTATGAAATAACGCCCGAAAGTTCCTTTTTATTTTACAGAAAGAAGATTTGTGGTTTAATTTTTCTGATTACGATTCGTTAGAGCCAAAGTATGTCAGAGTGTGTCCAACTTTTAAGGATGTTCATATCATTGAGGAGACAAAAATCACTCAAAACTTCGATCCATCAACTTTGATGGGCCACTTCTCCGACTCTTATTGCTCTGCTTAGTTTAATATCTTTCTTAGTTTTGGGGCTTCTTATTGGAGCTTATATGTATAGGAGAAACTTGTACGCTGAAGTAAGAGAGGAATGGGAAAAGGAATATGGTCCACACATGTATTCCTACAAATCTTTATACAAAGCAACAAAAGGGTTCAGTAGGAATGAGTTTCTTGGGAGAGGAGGTTTCGGTGAAGTCTACAAAGGAACACTCCCTCGGAGCATAGAGATGAGAGAAGTGGCTGTGAAGAAAGTATCACATGACGGTGTGCAAGGTATGAAGCAATTTGTCGCTGAGATCGTGTGCATGAAGAGTTTAAAGCACCGGAGCTTGGTTCCACTTCTTGGGTATTGCAGGAGGAAATGTGAGTTATTACTGGTCTCTGAGTACATGCCAAATGGTAGCCTTGACGAATACTTGTTTAATCATGATAGATCGACTCTCCCCTGGTGGAGAAGATTCGCCATTCTCAAAGACATTGCGTTAGCTCTTAGTTACTTACATACAGAACCAGGTTATATGACAGAGGGACTGATCCAACCACAACAGCTGCAGTAGGAACTGTTGGTTACATGGCACCTGAGCTTACAACAGTGGGACCTTCTGTTAAGTTTCTTGGGCTTCCAACCTAAAACCAATTGGTGATAAGTGGATTGGTCCAAGTCCCTTATATATTAGTCAATGTCCCTTCCCACTTCCAATATGGGACAATCACTCTCTAGAGATTAAGGTCTCATAGCCCATTAATCTCTACAATATCTCAATACCTCCTCTCGAGATAATGGCCCTTTTAGCCATTAATCTCGACAGACCATCAATCTTAGGGTCCGAAGGCACGGGCCACTTTTGGGCCGGGTTACGAGAGTGTGTGGATTAGGCTCTGATACCATGTTAAGTTTCTTGGGCTTCCAACCTAAAACCAATTGGTGATAAGTGGATTGGCCCAAGTCTCTTATATATTAGTCAATGTCCCTTCCCACTTCCAATATGGGACAATTACACACTCTCTAGAGATTAAGGTCTCATAGCCCATTAATCTCTACAATATCTCAATACCTTCCACTGGAACTGATGTTTTTGCATTTGGTGTTTTCTTGTTTGAAGTAACTTGTGGGACGAAGCCAGTTGAACCTGGCTTGTCGGATGCAAAACGTTATTTGATCAAATGGGTTTGTGAATGCTGGACAAAGTCGTCTTTGATTGATGCTATAGATCCAAGGTTGACGCTCGACAAAAGATGTCAGAATATACTCGGCGAAAATGTCGGACGATACTCCAACAAAGAATTAAATCGTATCAGAGTGTGAGTAGAATCAGAGACATCCAAGACACCCAATTGATGTTGAAAACGGATCAAGCAAAGTTTACCCATCTCTTTTTCTAACAATGGTGATTTCAAATATTTAACCATAGCCTCATTTGGGAGATTTGATAAAGGCGATACCAAAAATAAAATGGATTCAAGCAACCCAAAATCATCTTTTTAGAGAATCGAAAGGCAAGATTGTAGGAAGCACTAGTTCCCATGGTGTAAACCTAATAATTTCAGAAATTTATGAAGAAAACAAATAGGAAAGGAATGTGAATTCAGAGGGAAGGGCCGACCGACGCCAAAGAGAAAGACATCTTCTTGAACTCGTACGTGTCACTCTCTGATGAGATGGTAATAAAATCGATTGATTGGCTATGGTAAAAGATAAGATAAGAAAGTGTCATTTTGAGGGTGAAATCTAAAATCGGTTCACTTTTTGAGTTTGGTATCATGGGTCAGTATAATTGAGTCAGTACAATTGTTTGTGGAACGTGCCCCTCGTGACCGTAATATCATCGGTTTGGTACATTTGTCTGCCTATTTATATACACTAAACCAAAAAAATGTTTTACACATACTCAAACAGGAAAAAAAGAAAAAGAAAGAGAGATGTATACAGACGAAAAGAAACACAAAAATTATGGATCAATCTTTGTGTACTGTCTCCTCTGTTTCATACTCGTTGTTGAAGTTGCAAGATTCGCAAAACCTTATTACAACAACCTTCAGAACATAATGGAGACAGAAGCACTGGTAGTAGAAGAAGGATTCGTGGATGTGGAGAACTCAGGGATACTTCCATGTCCCTTTAAGAGATCTCGCTCTGCTTCTGTTCCTGCTCGGAATAACCAGAAGCTGTCGGGACTAATACGGCGAGAGGATAGAGCTCGTCCTCCATCTTCGTACTGCGTGAAGTTCCAGAATTTTGCCACGATGGCGAAACTGGTCCAAGAAAATGGTGACAAGTACGAGTCACGTCCTTTCTCTGTCGGTGGATACAATTGGTACGTACACGTTGGGTGGCTTCCAACCCAAAACATGGCTCTGAATCTCATAAAGATTATAATATGAAAATGTTTTAGTCTATATATAATTTGACCTTCTTGTTATTTGACATGTTACAAAGGACGTTGCTAATCTACCCGAACGAGAACAAGCCAGTGGGCTCGGGTGGATACGTTTCGATGTACGTAAAAATCGATAACTCAAGTCTCATCGCCAATCCACGCGATGTGTATGCAGAGATCACATTCCTTACCTATAAAAGCACTATAGACAAATACCATTTTCTTCAAGGTACTAATAAATATGATTATTCTCTTTGTGGTTGCTTCTGACTAATTTGTCTTCATTGATTTGCAGAGACTGATGCGCAGAGATTTCATTTGTTCAAACAACAGTATGGACAGCTAAACTTTCTTGAGATTGGGTATTACAAAGATCCTGGACATGGATTCATTTTCGATGGCGGACAAAGTGTGTTTGGCGTTGACATCCTTGTTGCTAATCCCTTTGAGAACTGGGAAGTATTCTCTTACGAGGAGAACATTCAAGACCCTCTTTTCAGTTGGAAGCTCATCAAATTCTCTACACGCAATCTTGACTCTTACACTTCTGGTATTTATTCTTCCGGAGGAAGAGACTGGTGAGTGTAACTCTCTCTCGCACTATACATTTTTCCAGATATATCTGTATATATACAAGATGTGTTAATTATATGTGATATATGTTATGTAGGGTATTGAAAGTGTATCCAAATGGAGTTGGGCATGCAACGGGTAATTCGTTGTCACTCTTTTTGTTAAGTGCGTCAAATGAAAGGAGTTACGTGAAAGCCAAGCTTCGAGTTATTGACCAGATCCGAGCCAATCATGTGGAGAAACAAGGTTTGATATCCATTACTGCTAATGTAAACTATTCAGTCTCATTTGAAAGCAAAAAAAATTGTGTCTAATCAACTTTTGATTTGTTCGTGTAGTGGAGGGATATCCCAATGCAACAGAAAACGGATGGGGGTTTGAGAAGTTTATACCTCTTGCGGATATCAAGGACTCAGGCAAAGGTTTCCTTGCCGACGACACGATCAAATTTGAAGTCGAGATCTTGTCCTTCTCTAAAACCGACTCTCTCTAATTAGGGTTTAAGATGAACCACTATTACTCTTTTTATTAACCGGAGATCTCTGCTATGTAATTGCACAGTGGCCAAGTGAATTACTACCACTCTTGTTCACTGTTTTGTTTTAGTTAATTAATAAAGAGTTCGAGCTTCATTATGTCAGACGATCAATTCGACTGCTATTGTCACATATTAAACACCAAACTGGAGACAGTTTAGAAGCCAAATGATAAAAAGCATGCAACATTACTTAAAGAGATGATAGGAACATTAAATAATGATATAAACATGGTTTGGTGACTTCTAACCAATTTATATATATACTACTTTGTTTAATTTTTGTGTTATAACCAGTTTCTCCTACCTAGGTTGTTAATGTGTGCTTAAAAAGTCCATGGGCTGATCAGACCTGTGTCAAAATGTAGAACATAAACCCTCAAAATTTGTCTATTTAAAATTGAGAATGAATATATTTCAACTGAACTTTCAACCTTTTGGTTCATCACAATATTTGATTCAGGAAATCTTCTTCTCTATAACAATGGGTGATAATTTACAACGGCAACTCCAGAACATCAACCTTGGTCTCTCTGACACACATGTCCTACCGGCTGATGTTCGTCAACAGGCTGTGAAAGCAAATCGCTATGCTCTTTTGGTGGTGCCTTTGAATCCCATAAAACAAAATTTTGAGGGCGAAAATATCTCAACTTCCTCGCCAATGGGGTATGGAGAATTTGATTACGGGACGGATAGTTGCCTCGAACAGAGTTTAATTCATCCTCCTTTATGAAGAAACACTTAACATGGTCGTCCGCCGATCACCATGGTCTTTTTCGGAATGGATGATTACTGTCACGAGATGGTATCCTAATCTCTCTGATGAATCAGTGAAAACAATCCCCTTCTGGATTGAAATTCGTGGAATCCCACTGGAATTCCTCACTCGAGCAATTGTGGACTTCATTGGCGACAATATTGCACCGGTTTTTGATGTGGATTTTGATGAAAATTCAACCCGTGTTGACTTCGTTCGGGTCCAGGTGCTGTGGAACATTGACCATCCGCTACGCTTCAAGAGAAATTTTCAATTCCATCCAGATGAGAAAACTGTCCTCTCCTTTCGCTTTGAACGCTTGCGCGGTTTCTGCTCGACTTGTGAGATGTTGACACATGAAACAAGAGACTGTCCTCTTCGCTTTGATGATGATAATGATGGATATGATGATGGTCCGGATGAGAAACATGATAATGCTGAAGCAAACGCTCACGAACAACATATCGTTATGGCAGTGGAGGCTTTCCTTAAAGGTCTGGATGGAGAGGCCCCTCCACCTATTGTTAATGAGAACACGTTTGAGGTCCTGCAAGATGTCAATTGTGCGCCAAATGAAGCAGATAAGGTCATTGACTCCTCCTCGCTGGTCATATCTGAAGAAGTTGGAATGATTGCAGACAAGAAGCGTAAGGGTAAAGGCCGAGTTAATCACTACACTGATGTGAATATGGATTTACAAGATTGTTTCGGATCTCTAACTGATCAGACTAATCGTAAGAGGGCTGTGATTGAAGATGGTAACCGTGTTTCGATCACTCCACAGGGCATGCTCATTTTGGGACCATCTCCTAAACTTGTTTCACTAGGAGCTGATCAGGACTCGGATTCTGTTAACCAACCAACGAATATATGCGTGGGGGGGGCCCGGTACCTCCACTGTCCCATGAAGATATTCACATGGAATTGCCAGGGTCTGCTGGGGTCATTGACAAAACCAATACTGAGGAAGATTTGCCGTCAACAACACCTAGATATGCTTTCCTTACTTAGATGAAGAATCCTCCCTCAGTTGTACATAATATAGCTGCTTCTTTAGGATTTCCTAATGTTGTTTGTGTTCTTCCATCGGGTCGTGGTGGAGGCTTAGCCGTACTATGGAAGAATTTTGTTTCTGTTTTTACTACTTCTGAAGATGTAAGAATGATGGATGTACATTTAAATTTTAGTGGAATGGAGTACTACTTATCTTGCTTGTATGGACATCCTGTTCAATGCTATAGGCACATTTTACGGGACAAACTTATTCAATTGGGTTCATCTCGAGTTGGTTCTTGGATCATGTTGAGTGACTTCATTGATCTCTTATCCAGTGATGAAAAACGGGGTGGCCTTCTGAGGGAAGAATTTACTTTTCGCAAACTCGGGACAATGTATTCGGCTTGCGATATGTCTGATTTACGTGCTACTGGCAATCGCTTTTCTTGGTCTTGAATTCAAGGATCTCATTCAGTGGAAGAGTGTATTGATCGAGTAGAAACCAATACCGAAATTCTAACTCTGTTTCCTGCTTCAGAGGCCCATTTAGTTCCCTTAGCCGGATCCGATCATCGTCCGGTTGTCGTTAATATCCAATACGAAGTTGTACAGAGGAACAAATGTTTTTGGTTTGACAAACACTTAATACACCAACCTCTATTCAAAGACTATGTTGTATCTGGATGGTTTGACCATCGTTTTTCTTCAGATTCAACTATTATGGATAAAATACGCAATTGTCGTTCCTCATTATCTCTATGTTGTTGACATAATAATCTCAGTGCTGATCGTCGTATCAAAGATCTCACACAAGACTCGGAAACCGCTAATCTGGATCCATTAACTAATCGTCAACATATATTGATTCTATGCCAACAACTTTTACAGGCTCGCTGAGACGAGGAATAGTATTGGTACCAGAAAAGTCGACACAAGCAATTGGTAGAAGGAGACAACAACACACTGTATTTTCAAGCTTTCACTAAACAACGGTTCTTAAGAAATATCATTCTTACTATCCAAGATGATACAGGAAATTATGGTCGGGTAAACTCGGCCATTAGTCAAGTAGCGGAATCCTACTTTCAATCTATTTACTCCAACTCAAGACAAACTTTGGATATGAGCATATTTGAAGGTTTCCAAAGCACGGTAACTGGCACAATGAACTTTTCCCTTACTAGAGACTTCACTGACATTGAAATTTGGGAAGCATTACGGGATATTGGTTTTGATAAATGTCCTTGACCAGATGGTTTTACAGTATAATTCAATCAGGAATGCTGGGACATTGTTGGACCGAATATATGCGCTGAAGTACGACGATTTTTTGACACAAGTCTCATGACTCCTGGTATGAATCACACTAACCTTTGTCTTCTCCCAAAGATACAAAATCCAGTCTCCTTTGCATATTTTCGACCCATAGGACTCTGCAATGTGATGTACAAAGTTATTTCGAAACTCTTGGTTGGTCGACTGAAATCGTTTCTCTATATGATTGTATCTGAGGCTCAATATGCTTTTATCCCTGAAGAATGGCTTCTGATAATGTCCTTATCGCCAATGAACCTATGCATTCTTTCAAGTAAGGTAAGAGATTTTTTAATACATATATGGCTGTGAAAACAGATATATCCAAAGCTTACGACCGTGTCGAATGAGATTTTCTTGAAGAAACTATGAACGCATTTGGTTTCTATGCAAAATGGATCTCCTGGATTATGTCCATTGTCAAATTTGTCTCTTATTCAGTCCTCATCAATGGAACTCCTTAAGGTATGATTCATCCTGAAAGAGGCATCCGTCAAGGTGATCAACTGTCTTCGTACCTATTCATTCTCTATGCTGACATTCTCAGTCACCTTATATCCTAAGAAGTTAGATTAAGCTGTATTGGTGGCATTAAAATTGGAAATGGGCCCAACCATTAGCCATTTACTCTTCGCCGATGATTCTCTATTCTTCATTCAAGCGAACCATCGCAACTGTGATGCCCTTAAATCGGTCTTCCAAATGTATGAGCGATGCTCCGGACAACAAATCAACTCGGACAAATCGACCATTACATTTGGCTCTCAAGTTTATGGTCATACTCAGTTCGACTCCAGAGGAATTTAGGCATTGAGAAGCTTTGCGGTGGAGGTAAATATCTCAGGCTTCCAGAGTAGTTTGATAGAAAAAAAGAAAGACATGTTCCATAACATCATGGATAAAGTGAAACAAAAGACTCATTCTTGGATAGGAAACTTCTTAACACAAGGGGGTAAGGAAGTGATGCTCAAAACAGTGGCAATTGCTATGGATGTTTAAATGCTGAATAACGTCGGTACTGGTGGGAAAAGAAGAGTGATTCAAACGGTATTCCTTGGATAGCTTGGGATCGTATACAACTCACCAAAGAGGAAGGTGGCATTGGTTTTAAAGATTTATCTAAATTAATGATTCATTGTTAGCTAGACAGACTTGGAAGCTCTTACAATACACAAATTCATTATTTGCACGCCTCTTTAAGCGAAAGTATTATCCTCTTGTTCTATATTACAAGCTACCTCACAAAGCCTCCAATCATACGGCTGGTCGTCCATTCTAGTGGGACTTGACCTACTCAAGAAAGGAATCAAGTACAATGTTGGAGATGGTCGATCCATCTGGATCTTTAAGGACAACTGGCTTCCATTTTCACCACCGAGACCCGCTACTGGAGATGTCTTCTCTAATCAAACTGTTGATACGCTCATCCACCATCACGATAATACTTGTCACTGGAATATAGAAGCTCTCACATATATGCTTTCGGCTGAAGATTGTAGGCCATAAAATTACGGAGACAAAAACTGTTTGGAAAAACCGATGGAAAACACGATTAAGAAAAATGACTAAGCGGAGGCGAGATGATCTCTTTCCTTAATTCAAAATATCTCCCGTAGTGTAACGTTTTGATGAGATAATGAATCCCAGGATACAACCGCTTTGAGACTAAGATCGTGACACTCGATCAAAGAATCTGCGAACTTAGAATCTACGAATACTCTCGGACTTACTATAAGAAAGAAGACGAGAGAGATTGCTGGATTTTGAGTTGAGAAAGATATATCTAAGAAGATATGTGGTGTGTTGTTTTTTTGAGAGAGAGATGGGTTTCTATATATAGGACATAGAAAGACTCCCAAACTTCTCTTACTTCCAATGTGGGACAAATTACGTTCCCACTTAATTTTGGAGAGCAAAAAAGGCTTTACCAATTTTATTGGCCCAAGCCCATTTCTTTTCAATTCATACAATATTTTATAAACCCATATGTTCATTAAAATATTGGCCCAACAATCCCCCACATGAATAGAAATGACTCTAAACATAGGACGACTAGACTGACTGGACAGACTCGACTAGACTAAACATGACTCGACTAGACTAGACAGACTTCCGAGAGTATAAGCAAAAAATCACTGTGTTTGAGATAGTAGCATGTTTCAGCCTTGAACAACTCATTGTTAATATCTGTCGGGTTTACTCGGCCAGGAGGTGAACATGATGTCTTGAACCACCCAGATTTTTATGTAAACCGAGACAACAGGTATAACCCAGTTTCATTTTCTCGTAGAATTAAGTTCTCTATTGTGTTCATTTTGGCCTTGAACATGCCTGGTTAGTCATGAGTGAACTTGGAGAATTTAGTCTGCTGTTCATTCTCCTAGAAACGGCCCCATTTCACACTCACTAGGTGATTTGCCAGTAGTCTTTGTTTTAAGAAGTATCTTTAATACTCCACTGATATATCAAAGCTATGGACTTATCATTAAAAGCTATGCTTATCCTTTTTATACACACAAATCTTATGTATGTTAGCACTGTTATCATCTTGGGAACTGAGTAAAGACTTGAAGTCTTTCAGTGCTTGATAAGATTATGTTCAATTTAGTTTTCCCTTTGAACCTGACATATTGGGATCTCCAGTCACGTAGGTGGGGTTTTCATCAAACATCCTCTTGAGTTATAGGCTTTAAACCCATTCCCTTCGATGATTTTACAACTTGATCTCGTGACAAACCTTTAGTAAATGGATCCGCTAGGTTGTCAGCTGATTTGATATAATCTATTGTGATTACACCACTTGAGATCAGATGTCTAATGGTTTTATGTCGTCTTCTTATGTGACGTGATTTACCATTATAGAGATTATTCAGTGTCTGGGCTATAGCCGATTGGCTATCGCAGTGTACACGTAATGCCGGAACTGGTTTCTCCCACAATGGAATATCTTCCAGAAAATTCCGAAGCCATTCAGCCTCTTCAGCAGCTTTTTCTAGTGCTATGAATTCAGACTCCATGGTTGATCTAGCCAGTAGAGTTTGTTTGGAAGATTTCCATGATACTGCTCCACCTCCAAGGGTAAAGACATATCCACTTGTAGATTTCGAATTTTTGGAATCAGATATCCAGTTTGCGTCACTGTATCCTTCCAAAATTGCGGGTTCTCTACCATAGTGGAGACCATAAATTTTTGTAAATCTTAAGTAATTTAATACTCTTGTTATAGCTTTCCAGTGTTTGTGACCTGGATTACTTGTGTAGCGACTTAGTACGTTTACTGCATGTGCCAAATCTGGTCTAGTACAGTTGGTTAAGTACATAAGACTCCCAATAACGCGTGCATACTCTACTTGTGACACAGCTTCACCTGATTTTTTGGTCAAGTGAAGTTGAGAATCAACTGGAGTTTTTGCCGTGCCGTTTGAGTAGTTTTTGAATCGCTCAAGTATCTTTTCAGCATAGTGATCTTGAGACAGAACGATTCCGTCTGAAGTTCTTGTGATTTTTATTCCTAGAATGACGTCTGCTAGACCCATGTCTTTCATGTCAAACTTTCCACTAAGCATGTTCTTAGTTTGTTGGATCATGTCTTTATTGCTGCCAATAATCAACATGTCATCTACATATAAGCACAATAAAATATACCCGCTTGGTGTATTCTTTATGTAGATGCATTTATCACATTCATTTATGCTGAATCCATTTGACATCATTGTGTTGTCAAATTTTTCATGCCATTGTTTCGGAGCTTGCTTAAGTCCATACAATGATTTCACAAGTTTACAAACTTTGTGTTCTTGTCCCGGGACGACAAATCCTTCGGGTTGTTTCATATATATTTCCTCTTCTAAATCACCATTTAGAAAAGCTGTTTTAACATCCATTTGATGTATTTCCAGATTTCTCAAGGCTGCGATTCCAATCAGCATTCTGATTGAAGTTATTCTCGTTACAGGAGAATAGGTGTCAAAGAAGTCCAGACCTTCTTTCTGTCGGAATCCTTGTACCACAAGTCTAGCCTTGTACTTATCAATTGAGCCATATGTTTTCAATTTTGTTTTGAATATCCATTTACACTCTAGTGCTTTAAACCCTTCAGGTAGATCGGTCATTTCCCATGTATGATTTTGCATAATGGATTCGATCTCACTATTGACAGCTTCCTTCCAAGAAGGTGTCTGGTGTAGACATGGCTTCAGTGTACGTTCTTGGTTCATTCTCTAGGAGAAAGACCATCATGAAGTCAGGACCGAAAGATTTCTCCTTACGAGCTCTTTTGCTTCGTCTAGGTTCTTCTTCTTCGTCCACTTCTTGTAATGAACCACCAGAAGTACTAGCCTCGTTTATAGAAGTGCTAGGGTCTTTCTCTTCACGATATCGTTTTTTATCCTTACATGGAAAGATATGTTCAAAGAAAGACACATTCCTTGATTCCATTATTGTATTTACATGGATATCTGGTACGTCTGATTTGTGAACCAGAAACCGATAAGCGCTACTATTGTGTGCATATCCAATGAAGATACAATCAACTGTCTTAGGTCCGATTGAGACCTTTTTCGGTGGTGGTATTGCAACTTTTGCTAGGCACCCCCACACTTTTAGGTATTTGTACGAAGGTACTTTACCTTTCCAAAGTTCATATGGCGTTTTGCCAGTTACTTTGTGCGGTATTTTGTTGAGGATATAATTTGTGGTAAGGAGCGCTTCCCCCCACAGGTTCTGGGGTAACCCAGATTCCTGCAACATTGCATTCATCATTTCTTTTAGAGTTCGGTTCTTTCGTTCCGCAACTCCGTTAGATTCCGGTGAGTAGGGAGCGGTAGTTTGATGTATAATGCCTTTTTCTTGACAAAACACATTAAATGGTCCATCATATTCACCTCCTCTATCACTTCTAACTATTTTTATAGTTTTACCGAGTTGGTTTTCAACTTCGAGTTTATATTCTTTGAATTTCTCCAAGACTTCATCTTTACTACGCAACAAGTATACGTAGCTGTATTTTGTACAATCATCTATGAATGTGACAAAATACTTTTTACCTCCTCTAGTTTGTACCAACTTTAAGTCGCACAAATCTGTGTGTATTAAGCCTAGAGGTTCAGTTGTTCTTTCAACACGAGGGGATGGTGTTTTTGTGAGTTTTGCTTGTACACATGTCTCACATTTTTCTTTGTTTATTTTGCATTTTGGGATTAGATTCGAATTCATCAATCTTTGGATAGACTTATAATTCACATGTCCTAATCTTTCATGCCAAATATTAAAAGACTCAACCAAGTAAGAAGCTGGATTCTTATTAATTGCATTTGCTCCATGATGGGTTTTTCATCCACCATGCTGAATCGGAGAAATCTTGCAGTGGCAAATTTTCCGGAGCATAAGTTGTACGATTTGTACTTCTTTTCCAAAGTTTCCCAGAGATCCTTCGAAGTTTTGATCTCGTGGTAAACCTTGTACAAATCGTTCACCAGGCGGCTTGTGATGTAGCCTTTGCACAGAAAATCACCATGGATCCATGCCTCAACGCTTAGGAAGGCACGCTTATCAGTGTTATCAGTCGGCAACACTGGTTTGGTCTCTGTGAGATACCTATACAGATTCATGGTGCTAAGGAAGAAATGCATCCTTGATTGCCATTGTTTGAAGTCGGAACCATCAAACTTGTCTGGAGCGATCAGTGCGGTAGGCACCGTTGGCGTTGGGACACCGAGTGGTAGACCATTCCCATGTGTGTTGGGTGTCGACTCACTGGTCGCATCATTCTCTTTGTTACCAGATGGGATCACGTTGTTTTCACCGGAAAGAGACATCTGTTCACAAAAAACAGAAGAACAAAGTCAGTTTTTGGAACAGACTTGTAATAGCGATTGATCGCTTATTGATCGTATGAGATAACGTTTCGCAAACTCGCCGAAAGGCTTTCGCGGAAATCTTTTATCGAATCTGAGAAAAATTGTTTTATTGAACAAACGATCAGCGGAATCGCGTATAGCGTTCGCCGAACACTGTTTGAAAACGTTTTGTAGAATCGTGTGAAAAAGGTTTGTCTACAGTTTCAGAATCCGATTCAAGCGATAAGAATGAAGCGGATTTATTTTGAATTAAGACTGTAGGCCGTAAAATTACGGAGACAAAAACTGTTTGGAAAAACCGATGGAAAACACGATTAAGAAAAATGACCAAGTGGAGGCGAGATGATCTCTTTCCTTAATTCAAAATATCTCCCGTAGTGTAACGGTTTGATGAGATAATGAATCCCAGGATACAACCGCTTTGAGACTAAGATCGTGACACTCGATCAAAGAATCTGCGAACTTAGAATCTACGAATACTCTCGGACTTACTATAAGAAAGAATACGAGAGAGATTGCTGGATTTTGAGTTGAGAAAGATATATATAAGAAGATATGTGGTGTGTTGTTTTTTTGAGAGAGAGATGGGTTTCTATATATAGGACATAGAAAGACTCTCAAACTTCTCTTACTTCCAATGTGGGACAAATTAAGTTCCCACTTAAGTTTGGAGAGCAAAAAAGGCTTTACCAATTTTATTGGCCCAAGCCCATTTCTTTTCAATTCATACAATATTTTATAAACCCATATGTTCATTAAAATATTGGCCCAACAAAGATTATACCCCAGCCCAATCAATCTTCCTCTCCTCTAGGGCTGGGCGTTCGGGTATCCATTCGGGTTCGGTTCGGGTTTGGATATTACCCGATATCCAAAATACTTTAACTTAAGCCCCATTTGGATATTTCTAAATATCGGGTCGGGTTTGGTTTCGGGACATATCGGGTTCGGATCGGGTTCGGATACCCGAAATCACCATAAATTTTCTGAAAACTCGGAAAAATTACTCAAAGATACTAAAAAATATTTGAATTATTCAATTATCCCATAAAACATATACTTAAATTACCAAAAAGTATTAGAAATTATTCAATAATATATGTATTACCCAAAACATAAAAACATAAACTACACAAACTACTAAAAATGCTCGAAAGTATTAGAACTAACCGAAACTAGATTAACCTTTGAGTTACTTCGGGTACCCATTCGGGTTCGGTTCGGGTTCGGGTATTACCCGATACCCAAAATACTTTAACATAAGTTCCATTCGGGTATTTTTTTAAAATCGGTTCGGATCGGATCGGGTTTTTTAGATCGGGTTCGGATTCGGGTTCGGGTTTCGGGTAAAATGCCCAGCCCTACTCTCCTCTACATCACAACCGGATACCCCCCCCCCCCCCCCCCATATGGTCATTTGAACCCACTGGTTCCTATACAGTCCGCTCTGGCTTCAAAATGAAACGACGTTTACACCCTTAAGTAACGGAAACAATTCCACCTCATGGTGATATTGCACTAAAACATAAGATTTAAAAGCTACCAATTATTCCCAATCTTCAGCATTTCCTTTAGGCTCTCTCACAATATGTCGATGCTGTAGATCACAAGACAAATCGATCTACCATTTAATCTTCGGTTGCCCGTTCTCATAGCAGTTTTAGTCGTTAGCTCATCTTCCACACCTCATTTGGTCCCCTCTTTCAAATGATCTCACTGAAGAATCGGATGGCAATATTTCTCAGATTATAGATGGACTCCAGAAATCTGCTATCTCTGACATCGAAAATCTTCTTCCCTTTTGGATTTTATGGCACATTTGGATTCCCAGAAATGCTTTCATTTTTTTTTGATAATCCAACTGATCTCGTCTCGGAATTTGGATATTGATTGGATGCAGTAAAAGAGTGTATAACCATCTCACAGACGACATCACCAACACCACATGGACTCGTCTTCCACCAAATTATATGAAATGTAACTTTGACGCCTTATTCAATCTAAGTTATCTAACTTCTAAGGAAAGATAACTTCGTAATGCACAAGGTGAAGTGATCACATGGGTTTCTTCTGTTATTAGCCTCTCTTCCTCTCCACCTGAAGCCGAAGGGAAAGCATTATTAGCTGCTGTCAATTGTTATCTTCGAAGGTGATTCACAGATTCTTATCCGCTGTCTTCATTCTACCACTATAGACTGGAGCATCCACAATTTAATTTCAGAAATCACACATCTCGCCACCTCCTTTACCGATTCCCAATTCGTATTCATCCCTCGTGGTGGTAATGCAGCTGCTCATGGCATTGCTGCCACTATGACACAACTCTATTCAAGTGTTTTTCATAAACCATACTTACCAAATTGGTTGTATGATTTAGTCATTACAGACTTTGTAAACTCTGTTCCTTAATATAAATTAAATCTTTGCCAAAAAAAAAGACGAAGAATATATTTCCGCTGTGATTATGATCATCAAACCATTATTAACTTTTACACTTCCATTTGTTTTCTTTCGAAGGAAGAGACTGGTGAGTGGTGTTCTCTTTGGCAGTATATATAAAATTTTGTTTTTTATTATTAATTTTGAAATGTAGTTATAGAAAGAGTATTATCTAGAAAATAAGAACTACGTTGTATATGTAAAAATATATTTGTTGGAGGTGGGTTTAGTGTGAGATTCGGGATTCACACTAAAAATTTGTATTCGTGGATTTGGACTTTTGGATATAGAAATGGTATAGTTTCATATGAATCAAAGACTTTATTGAGATTGATCGTCGAGATAGAACAAATACAGTCGAAAAGAGAGTACAAAGTATAGAATCAAGCTATCTAGTCGAAGTGTTCTTAGCCTAGGTTGGAATGTTTTTAATGAGCCGCCACTTCTCTTCTTAAATAGCCTTTATTCTGATCTCTTCGTCCCGATCTTTCGGCCTCGTCGTTGTAACGATCTCCGAGATTTATGCGGATCAGTTGAACTGGCGAGGACCGAATTGCTCTATCTCCACGTCATCTTCTGCCGAGCTCGAGCTCGATTTTCTCCGGCTTCGTCATCGTAAGGGCCTCTCCAAGGCGCTTGCTTCGCTTGGGCCCAACAAGAGAGTTGGCTCTCCCGTCTGTCTCTGATTCTGGAATGGGCTCGTAATTACGGGCTTTTGTCTTGTCTGTTAATGGGCCGGATTTCCTAGGGGAAATCCAGTACCAACAATAGCCCCCCAGCCCATTGAATTTGAGAAGTCGAGGTTAATGGGCGGTGGACGTTCTTGGGAAGAGGCACGTGCCTAGGATGTGACAAATCTAATGATTATTTTCTTCCCATCCATATATCTTATATCGACGGTTGAGATCGCACGGGACCGAAGGATCACAACTGCCTCGATCTTTTTTTTGTTATTATTTTCGAATTTCGAATCAAGCGGTTGGGATTGTGGGATACCAAAAACCCCACGGATCTCGAGCATGAGGTAGTTTAAAAGGGGAAGTTACCTAGCATGATTCCCATTACTGCTCACACTGCGAATCGTCAAGGTAACTTCTTCTCCTCCATTATATCCTCTTTTTGCCTCTTGCTCATATTCTCTTTTTCGTTGTTTCGAGATTTTCTCTCTCTAGAGATTTCGTTTTCCCCCTTTCCTTGAAAGAAACTTTCGATATTCCGAACTATCATGGTTTGAAAGGGTACAGCCAGGGTTAGTCCTTCTGTGGTGGCTGGTCCGGCTGGTCCTTATCCACCGTCCAGTTTGACTGTTGACAAAATACGGAAATTGCGGACGAAGTGCCAGATTCCGTCGGAGGTGGAGATACTTATCCCATCGCCGGACATGTCCCCAGAAACTGTCGTCGAAGGCCATTGTTGCGCTTCTTATACCTATTTCGATAAATGCGGATTGTTTTTTCCAATCCCTCGCATTATCTCATGGGTTTTGGCTCAGCACCAACTGGCCTTTCACCAGATGACTCCGAATTTCGTTCGGTATGTCGTCGGGCTCGGGGTCAGAGCTGTCGAGGAAGGCATCGACTTTGGAGTCGAGGAGTTGATGAGGGTTTGTTCGGTAAAACATAACACTCGTTTTCCCGGAACATATTACCTCTCTCCTCGCCATGGGAAGATCCTTGATGAGATCCCGACGAGGGATGTGTGGAAGAGTAAATACTTCTACTTCAGGGTCAACCATCACTCGGTCGAGGATTTCGATTACTCGGTTATCCCGACAAGATGGGCGGCTAACGTTGGTCAGCTTATAGGGTTTAATAGTTTCTCTAGTTTCCGCGGTGTCCTTTATTGATACCGAGCTGTTTGCTAATGACCTTTTTGGTTCTATTGCAGAGGCTCCTGAATCATTACCTTTGGACCCGACTACATCGAGTTTGATAGCTCGCCTACGGAGAGGAGATATTCGTTGGTGTAACTTCACGGATCAGCGAATCCGAGCTGCTTTAGGTCCTGCTGCTCGACAACCTCCTCTATACCAACCTTGTCTTTTGCGAGACGAATCACACCTCCTTCGCCAGCCTGCTTCGACTCGAATCGTTCAGGCTCCGCTTCGGATTATCGAGCGGACTGGAGAAAGTAAGTGTTCCGGTTAGTCTTTTTGGGGGTCATCGCGCATTATGCCCTTTGTTTGCCGGGCTGACCTGAATCTGTTTCGTTTGCAGATCGACCTGTTTCGGACGATAGTTTTACTGCAAGCACCCCTTCTCTTGAAAATATATCGCGAAGATCTAGCAGCCGTCGGAACGGGAAAGATCCCGTTGATTTGGCAAAGAAAATGAAGGCTGGCGACTTGAGCAACGCCCTCCTTTTTGCCATGGACGAGGGGCCTCCTCCTCCTCCCTCGATCCCTCCTCCTAACCATGTTCGGGTTTCCCCCGTGGTTGCAGGATCCGGAGAGGCAATCGTGGGGGCGGAGGATTTACCTCCTATTCCGGCCAGCGAGGAACCGGTTCGGGCCCCGTCTGAAGAGCCTACCTTGCGCAACTCCCGGTCGAATGGTTCGAGAGGGTCGAACGGCTGGAGTTGAGGCGGTCCTCCTCCGGCGGCGAAGCGACGAAGGACTGACGCAGAGGTGAGCTCGAGAAGATCGGGCCAGAGTGTTGAGGCGAGGCATGCTTCCTCTGGGTCCTCGGGGTCTTTCAACTGGCGCTTTAGGCACCAAAAGGAATGCCCGATTGCGGACGACCCGACGGGTGTTGCCTATCTGCTAAGGCATTTTAAGCCGGCAGGTGTTCAGCTCCCGGCTGTTGGGGATATGGCTCTTGGTGATACTTATACCGAGATGATGGCGGCTTATGGGAAGGTAATGATTTCTTCCCTTCGTTTTGTTTCGTGCTTAACTTTCTTCACACACCTCCTCTCTTTTTTTGGTAGGCCTTGGAGGCTGCAAATAGGTTTGCGGCTAGGGCCGAGCGCGAGCTGCGAGATATACCGCAGGTGAGCGAGCTTGACACCGTTAAGAAAACGGTCAGTGACCTGAAGGCGCAGCTGCAGGGGGCCTTGGCTCGGGAAGAGGAGCTAAGGAAGAAGGCGAGCGGCCTGGATGGACAGTTACAGGGCGCTCTGGCTCGGGTTTTGGTTGCGGAGGAGGCGAGCCGAACGGCCCTTGAGACAGGTCGTGTTGCGGACGTGCGGGCTGCGCAATGCCAGGCTGATCTGGATAAGGTTCTCGCCGACCGAGAGTTTGATGTTAAGATGGCAGCCCATGAGGCGAGGAAAGGGCTAAACGGTGAATATCTTAAGATTCTCGAGGGGATCGCAGCGAAAGAGAGCCGGAGGAAGGTCGCCGTGAGTGCTGAGATGAGGCTCCAGGAGGCCTTGGCTAATATCGCGCTTATCGCCGAGTTCGCCTCTGGTGAACTGGACCTGACCAAGGAGGTGATGGATTTGGCCGAGAAGAAAAGATTGGCCACGGAGGAGATGAACGTTGCGGCAGTGTCGGACTTCAGTATCAGCAAGCTCAATTTGCCGGTGATGTAGGACGACTCTGTGATCCTTGCGCGCCCTTTAGGCCAGGCGGCTACTCGCCTTGATCAGTATGGGTCGAACCTCCCGACCGGAGTTAATTCGTGAATTAGCGATGAGGTCGAAGGTCAACTCGAGGAGGACAGGGCGACCGACGGTCAGACAGGGAATCAAGACGAGGCTTCCTCTCCTTCCAAGCAGTTCTAGTCCTTTTCATCTGTTTCCGCCCGAGAGGGCTTTTTAATTCAGACTTTTTGTTGCCCGAGGGGGCTTTTAATTTCTTTTTTCAGACTTTGGTTGCCCAAGGGGGCTTTAGTTTTCTGTTCGAACTCGAGGACATCGTGTCCTCTACTTCCTCTTTTAAAAATCTTTCATGCCTTAGCATAGATTTCATTATTTTTATGCTTCAACATAAGATCTGGGCCTTTGTGGCGATTCGAACCTTTCTAGAGGGACCGAGCAGATAACTTGTCGTGTCGCCTTAGAAGGTTCGTTGCGATCTTTTAAGTCAGTTGTATTTGAGCTCGAGCTCTTTGCCAAGAAAGGTTTGGGGCGCGACTACTTCGCGATGTAGGGTTCAAGCTTAATCGCTGAATCGAAGAGAGAAGTATTAAGTATGGAAGCGAATCGAAGTAAACTTACAAAGATCCGATTTAGAGGTTGCGTGCTTGAATGACTGGCTTGACCCCGTTATTTCGCTTGAGGGGTAGGGTGGCCCCCCGATTCTTTTAATCCGTATGAGGCTTTTAGAAGAATTATATATTTTTGGAGAGATCATTCTGGATCTCTTTCTTTGGGACGATCATTTCAGTTCGTTCGAAGAGGGAGGACCGTTCTAGGTCGCTTGTTTTTGGGACGACCATTTCAGTTCGTTCGAAGCGGGAGGACCATTCTAGGTCGCTTGTTTGAAGGGATAATTTCATATCACTTGGTTATAGAAGAGATAATTTCATATCGCTTTGAAGAGATAATTTCATATCTTTCGTTTTGGGAGAGATAATTTCATATCGCTTTGAAGAGATAATTTCATATCTTTCGTTTTGGGAGAGATAATTTCATATCTTCTTGTTATTTGGAAAAGGCCATTTCAGGTCGCTCGAGATAGGATAATTTCATATCGTTTGTTTTAGAAGGGATAATTTCATATCACTTTGCTATAGAAGAGATAATTTCATATCACTTTGTTGTTTGAAGGGATAATTTCATATCGCTGTAACGGCTCTAGCTTTTGCGATAAGAAGAGACGTTTGATTGGAATACTTGATTTCACAAAGATAAGCTAGTATGACTTCGTCAGAAGTTGTCGAGCTCGATAAGAGCTTTGTTTTTTTTTTTTTTTTGGGGGGCGGCTGCGCTCAAAATCGAGCTGCCTACGTACCCTTTTAAGGGGATCAAGCCATTTCGTAGTTCGATTATGTTGATGTACTCCTAGTGGAAATACTTTTTGAGGTTGATGATGTTCCAAGGTCGTAGTTCGGGCTTTTGGGTTTCTACCGACTTGAGTCGGTAGACCCCGTCCTTCACAACGTAGGTGACCTGGTAAGGACCTTCCCACTTTGCTCCTAATTTTCCAGCATGTTCTTCCTTTTTATGGTCGAACACTTTTTGTAAGACGAGCTCTCCTACTTGAAACCTTCGAGTTTTGATTTGGGAATCATAGTAGCGAGCTGCGGCTTGTTGGTAATTCTGAAGTCAAGCTAATGCGAGGTTCCTTCTTTCGTCGACGAGGTCGAGCTCGTCAGTTATCATCTTTTTATTAAGTTCCTCTTGTCGTGGGCATTCTATCTTGCGAATGCTCGACACGAGAATTTCAGCTGGTACTACCGCCTCAATTCCGTAAGCCAGCGAGAAGGGAGTCTCGCCAGTGGATTTGCGGGGGGTAGTCCGGTAGGCCCAGAGTACGGCTGGGAGTTCGTCACTCCAGGTGGTTTTGCACTCGTTGAGCCTTTTCTTGAGACCGTTCATAATCGCTTTGTTAGCTGCTTCTGCTAGCCCGTTTCCTTGGGGATAGCGTGGCGTTGAGTAAGTAAGCTTTATGTTCCAAGTTCTACAGAACTCTTTGAACGTGTTTGATATGAATTGAGGTCCGTTATCGGTGAAGATCTCGTGGGGTAGCCCATGTCGGCAAACGATGTTCCGCCAGACGAACTCCTTAACGTGAACGTCCTTAACTTTTTGGTACGACTTCGCTTCAATCCACTTGGTGAAGTAGTCCGTCATTACCAACAGGTGTGTGGCTTTCTTTTTGCCAGAGGCGACCAGTGGTCCCACGATGTCCATTCCCCACCGCATGAATGGGTACGGCGACGAGATAGAGGAGAGTTTCTCCGACGCTTGGTGGATAATTGGGGCATGCTTTTGGCATTTGTCGCACTTGCTGGAGAATGACTCGCATTCGGTGGCCATTGTCGGCCAATAGTAACCTTACCTTTTGATTCGCACGGCCAATGCTCGTCCTCCGGAATGGCTTCCGCAGGATCCGTCGTGCGTTTGTGTAATCACGGCTAGGGCTTGCTTTTTGTCAAGGCATTTGAGGTAAGGTCTGGAGAGGCTCCTTTTAAAGAGCTCTCCTTGTGTGACACAGTACCTTGCACTCTGTGTTTTAAGTTTCCGAGCTTCCCACTTGTCGTCGGGAACTTCGCCGTTCGTGATTTATCGAATGATCGGAATTCTCCAATCCTCGTCGTTGTTAGGCTCAGGTCCCTGACTAGCGGATGCGGCTTGAATTGGTCCGTCGGGGACGTTTGCGACGTATATGGTGTTTCTAGGATCGAGATCATCATCGATTTCGATGATGCCGCTACTAGTGTCTCCGGGACACTCTTTGTGTTTGAGATCGTCCTTCACAGCGGGCACGTTCTCTTTCAAGGACAGAGCTTTGAGGGCTATGTCAATACTTGGTTTTTCTATCCCCTCGACTGGTATGATCCTTTTGAGGTTAGGATCTGATGTCGATGCTAATGCAGCCAGCGCATCGGCTACGGTGTTTTCACCTCGTGGGATTCGTGTTAGGTCGAAGAATTCGATCTGTTCGGCCAATGTATGGACTACCCGTAGGTATGCTTCCATTCGTTCATCTTTGGCCACGTAGTCGCCATGATATTGGCTCGTGACCAGTTGGGAATCGCTGAAGGCATTTACTTCTCGGGTTCCTATTGCTATCGCAAGTCTAAGCCCGGCTATCAGCGCTTCGTATTCTGCCTCGTTATTCGATGCGGCGAAGCCCAATCTAAACGATTGTTCTAATACTTCACCCGTTGGGGAGACTAATTTTACTCCGACTCTGGATCCTTGTCTTGAGGAAGCTCCATCGACGTAGAGTTTCCATCTCTGGGCCGAAGTCGGGTCGAGTTCTATAGTCGGAGGGAGCTCGATTATGAAATCTGCCAGTACTTGTGCTTTTAGGCATGTTCGAGCTTTGTATTCAATGTCGTACTCGCTAAGTTCGATAGCCCATTTGACCAACCGACCTGATTGGCTTGGACTGTGAAGGACGGTTCTCAGTGGCTGAGAGGTCATCACTATGATCGAGTGCGATTGAAAATACGGTCGGAGTTTCCGAGCCGCTGTTACTAGCGCTAAGGCGAGTTTTTCCATGGCGGGGTATCTGGTTTCAGCATTGATCAAGGTCTTACTGATGTAATACACCGGCCGTTGTTCGTTTTGTTCTTCGCGAACCAGGACTCCACTTACTGCTGCTGTCGAGACAGCTAGGTAGAGGTAAAGGGGTTCTCCTTCTACTGGTTTCGCCAGTATGGGTGGTTCCCTTAAGTAAGCTTTGAGCTGAGTGAATGCCTCTTCGCACTTTTCGTCCCAAATGAACTTTTTGTTTGCTTTGAGCAAGTGATAGAAGGGTATACATTTATCAGTCGACCTTGAGAAGAAGCTATTCAGAGCAGCTATTTTGCCGGTTAGGCACTGGACTTCTCGCGTTGTTTTGGGAGATTTCATCTCTATGAACATTGCGATCTGTTTGGGGTTCGCTTCGATCCTTCTTTCGGTTACTAAGTAGCCGAGGAACTCTCCTGAAGGGACCCCGAAGGTACATTTAGCTGGGTTGAGTTTCATCCCATACTTATTGAGAATGGTAAAGCATTCTTTTAGTTGGGGGATGTGATCCTCGTACCTAGAAGATTTTACCAGCATATCGTCGATGTAGACTTCCATGGTTTTGCCTATGAGTCCTGAAAACATCTTGTTGACGAGGCGCTGGTAAGTTGCTCCTGCGTTTTTTAGTCCGAAGGGCATGACTTTGTAACAGTACGTGCCTCGATCAGTTATGAACGAAGTCTTTTCTTGGTCCTCAGGGTTCATCAATATTTGATTGTACCCTGAGAACGCGTCCATAAAGGATAGCAGCTGATGTCCAGCGGTAGCCTCGACCAGTCGGTCGATGTGTGGGAGTGGGAAGCTGTCCTTTGGACATGCTTTGTTGAGGTCCGTGAAGTCTACACAGACCCTCCACTTTCCGTTCTTTTTCTTAACCACCACGGGGTTCGCGAGCCAGTCGGGGTACTTGACTTCTCTGATCGATCCAATTTTCAATAATCGGTCGACCTCGTCATTGACGGCTTTGGCCCGCTCAGGGCCTAGTTTTCGACGCTTTTTTCTTACCGGTTTGTAGGTTGGGTCGACATTTAGCTCATGGCTGGTTACGTCGATATTGATCCCTTTCATTTCTGCTGAAGACCAGGCGAAGGAGTCGACGTTCTTTTTGAGAAAAGAGACCAGTTCGTTCTTAACTGGCTCTGATAGGTCGATTCCGATTCCAACGAGTCTTTCGGGATGAGCCTCGTCTATGCAGACCTGAGTCGTCAGGTCCTTTGGGGGTCCTATTTGACTGGGGTCGTTCGACCTTTTGGTCTGCATGGTGGCGAGCTCCTCCTCTTTCTGTAATTGCTACACAGGGGATTTCTCGATCTGCTTGTATCCGTTCATGTAACAATGACGGGAAATCTTTTGACTTCCGTAAATGGTTTTGATCCCCTTGGGAGTCGGGAACTTTACGCATTGGTGGTAGGTCGATGGTACTGCTTTCATGTCGTATATCCATGGTCGACCTAGAATTGCGTTATAGGGAGCTGGCCGATCTACTATGACGAACTCCGTCATTCTCCGAACTCCTCCAGCAATTACTGGGGCGAAGACAGAGCCCATCGAGTATGTCGTTTCGCCAGCGAAACCTACTAGTGGCGTCTTTTCTTCAACAACCTCGAAGTCGTTGAAGTCCATTTTTTTGAACGCGTCGTAAAAGAGGACATCTACCGAACTTCCTGTGTCAATCATTATCCTTGAGATTTTGACATCTCCCACTACTAGACAAACGAGGAGGGCGTCGTCGTGTGGTTTGTCGAGATTACTTGTCTCGCTCTCGTAGAAAATGATTTTGTGGTCTGGACCCAACATTGGGGTTTTCCCCCCTTTGTCGGTTTCGACTCTTCTTTGAAGAGCTTTGATCGAATTGACCGAGTCGCGGCAAATCTTGGAGCCTCCGAAGATGAAGTCGATTCGTTTAGGGGGTATAGCCCGTACACCCTCCCCCCCCCCCCCCCCCCCCCCCCGCAGAGACGAGGGAGATTGATTCTTGAGCGTAAACTTTTGGCAGGAGCCGGAGGCGGGGATAGCGCCGAACCTCCCGGAGTACCGCTCAGGTTAAGCTCGCCGAGGATGAACTCGACTCGCTTCCGTGACCCTTGAGGGAGTGTTTCGGGAGATTCCGGCTCCTTTGACCGTTCCCGTTTGTTTTGAGAGTGCTTTTTGGAGTTCGACTCCTTGGTCTGTTTGTTTTCCTTTTTGTCGGACAGAGTTTCCTCCTCGACTTCGGAGTCTTTTTTGCTTTCGGACTCTTGTTTTTGAGCCTCTGCTTTAGCTCGAGTATAGCAGTCCTCGGTCGAGTGTCCTCTTTTATTGTGGAAATCACAGAATTTTTCCTTGTCGAACTCAAATTTCTTTGAGCTCTTTGGGCTCTCGACCGCGTTGACGTTCCCTGATTTACGGGAATCCTTTTTCGAGTTCGAATTCTGCGAGCTCGACGGGTTCTTTTCTTTTCGGTGTTTTTCCCTGAGGGCCGTGGTTTCGTCCTCGAGGCGAGCAAAGGCCGATGCGCGATGGAGGGCGTCATCGAGCGTTTGAGGTTCGCGGACTGTTATTTCCTCGCGGAATCTGGTTGAGAACCACAGTCCCCGTCTTAACGCTTCTATAGCTACCTCGTCTCGTGGGTTCGCGATTTTGGATTTTATTTCCTTGAATCGGTCGATGTACGAGCGAAGTGTTTCGTCAGGTTTTTGTGAGACGCTAAATAGGGCTGCCTCGGTAGTCTTTTCCTCGATGAAAACGGAGTATTGCTTGAGGAAAGCCGTCATGAACTGGGTGAAGTTGTCAATGGACCTTTCTTCCAGTCCGGCAAACCATTCTAGAGCAGAGCCTGATAGGTTTTCTGCGAAGAGCCTGCAGAAGGCTGGTTCCCTCTCCTCATCGGTAAGGTACACCCTTGCCATCGCTAGTCGGAATGCCCTGATGTGGGCTTTCGGGTCTGATTTCCCAGAGAATTCTGGAAACTTAGTTTTCTTGATTTCTCGGATCCTTGCAAATGCAATCCGATCTTTGAATGGCGTTTGTTGCGTTTCTTCGATCACTCGATCGATGTCAGGAGCCGCGCTTGTTTCCATGTGAACTTTCGAGCTCAGACTGTTGAACTGGGCTTTAGCCTGCTCAATGTATTGTCTAAGCATATCGTGTTCATCGCCCTCCGCGGGTACGAACTGGACTTGTGCTTGGCCCGACGTTTGTTCCGGAAAAATGGGGTCGAGGAGATCGATCGTTGGGATCGACCTCGTCCGATCGTCCTGTGGCGTTCGGAACTGAACTGAGTTTAATCCATTAAGGAGTCCCAAGCTCGAGACGAAGGCAGAACCTCCTAGTTGACTCGGTCGGATGTTAGGGTTACTCGGGAAAGGTGGTGGCTCGGGTAATGGTCGGTTTCTTGATCCGGTTGGATCTGCGACCATTGAACTTGAACCAAATGGGGTTGGTGCCGCGATAGGAGTCATTGTAGGGCGGAAGCCGCTATTTGACGTATTACCGAAATTTCCCGATGTTCCCGGAGGAGTTACTACCTGGGAGAAGTCCAAGCGGGTACATGGTGGAGGACTTATGGAAGTTCGCATCGGTCTCCCCCCTGGCTTTGACTGGCGATCTCTTCAAGACGGGCGTTCAGGCGCCGCTCTTGTTCCTCAAGCTGCGCTGTCAGAGAACGGTTCGCGATCTCTTGGGCCCTTGCGCTTGCCTCGTTGTTTCTCGTTCGATCTACCAACAGGCTTACCATCGAACGGATCTCGGCAAGATCGCTTGACCCTTGTCTCGGTGGGGCAGAAGGTAGTGGCGAATTGGGTCTGGTTACTCCAGATCCTCCTCCTGGGGTGCGTATTGAGTCATTTCTCATCCACACCCAGTTTCTGCTCGGATCATTAGTTCCTGACAAAACATTTGTCGGAGTCTGGCTTGTCGCGATTGTTTGAGCGACGGGGCCGGCTGGTGCCGAGGTCGTGGAGACTGAGACAGAGCTCGTCAACACGCCGTCGGTCTGACCCATGTTTCTTACCCCGGTAGTGTTCTGAGGAACGTTGTCGACCGTTTGAGGGCGGTCAACCGGCGGTGTGGCGCTGGGAGAGCCAGTTTGGTCGGGATTCATCTCGATCTATCGGATATAGGATCTGATTCTTAAGATAGGAAAGGCTATAGAATGTCCCCACAGTTGGCGCCAAATGTGAGATCCGGGATTCACACTAAGAATTTGTATTTGTGGGTTTAGACTTTTGGATATAGAAATGGTATAGTTTTCTATGAATCAAAGACTTTATTGAGATTGATCGTCGAGATAGAACAAACACAGTCAAAAAAAGAGTACAAAGTATAGAATCAAGCTATCTAGTCGAAGTGTTCTTAGCCTAGGTTGGAATGTTTTTAATGAGCCGCCACTTCTCTTCTTAAATAGCCTTGATTCTGATCTCTTCGTCCCGATCTTTCGGCCTCGTCGTTGTAACGATCTCCGAGATTTATGCGGATCAGTTGAACTGGCGAGGACCGAATTGCTCTATCTCCACGTCATCCTCTGCCGAGCTCGAGCTCGATTGTCTCCGGCTTCGGCATCGTAAGGGCCTATCCAAGGCGCTTGCTTCGCTTGGGCCCAACAAGAGAGTTGGCTCTCCCGTCTGTCTCTGATTCTGGAATGGGCTCGTAATTACGGGCTTTTGTCTTGTCTGTTAATGGGCCGGATTTCCTAGGGGAAATCCAGTACCAACATTTAGCACCGCTCTAAGGTCCGTCCCTATAGCGGAAATGACCCGCATGAAATTCAGCCCAAACAAAATGATGACGACCTAGCACGAAGTAGCCCAGTAACATCAGTGCAGCTCAGCGTTGTGTTCGGGACCGACATGCAAGTAAATAGAAGAAGATAAATATAAATCCTCATAAATGAAATAAAATCTAGATGATTATGATTTTGTACATAAAATCAGAGGTAATCTAGGGAAAACCCCTCGATCCTCTGATATAAATATTCTTCCCTTGTGCGAAAAAGAGTAAGTTTGACAGACTCAATACTTATGTACTCAGAAACCCTAAGAGCTAGCGATTTAATATCGATTCCGGCTTGTATTCTCACTAAGAATAGATTTTCCGGTCTAACTTATTCTTTCTTTTCAATCCTTGTTTAATCTTATTATCCAAGTCCCTCATTTTCTAATCAGTTTTATAAATTGATTATTGTATGATTCTCTGAAACAACAATTGGCGCCGTCGGTGGGGACTTTTGATCTTTGGAACTAAAGGAGAGATCGGCATGAGGAAATCACCGCTCCCGACGCAAGAGTTAGGAGGTGTGAGAGTCGAAACTCACACGGTCAAAACTTGTAAAGCTAGACTTTTTAGGGAACAGAAACTTTCAAGGATAACCACGAAACTAGCAAACCCGGAGGATTTTTATTGATTAAAGTCGAAAAGAATACAAAGATCGGAAAGAAAGTAAAGGAATCGAAAAAGAACAAAAGAACTCCGCCATCTTCTTTTATAGCTGCGGGAAGTCGGTCTTCGAGAATATTTCCGTCAGATTTACGGAAATCTTCCTGTTGTTATCTCTTTCCTTTTTCCGTTAAGATTTTACATTTTTCCTTTTGATTTCCTTTCCGGCTCATCGACATCTCTTCCTCTCTGTCTTCTTTCATCTTTCTGAGGCCTAACTCGTCTTCCGGATCGGCCGAGATTTGGGATGTTTCGAGTCCGTTAAAGTTTGCCGTATGCTTAGGCCTGAGTTCCCATTTTCCTTGATTTCGGTCCATTAGCCCACATCATTGGTCCGAGAGAGTTCGGGCTTTCCGAAGGAAAATATTTCGACAAGTTATGCGCATCGGCGAATGTTTAGTCATCCATTCGGATAATCCAGCCCGGAAAATCCAACCCGGTTCATCTCGGAATTCCGAGCAGGTTCATCTCGGAAATACGAGATGGTTCATCTCGGAAGTTCGAGTGGGTTCATCTCGGAAATCCGAGATGTTTCATCTCGGAAATCCTAGATGGTTCATCTCGGAAATCCGAGTGGGTTCATCTCGGAAATCCGAGATGGTTCGTCTCGGAAATCCGAGATGGTTCGTCTCGGAAATCCAAGATGGTTCGTCTCGTATTTCCGAGATGGTTCGTCTCGGAAATCCGAGATGGTTTGTCTCGTATTTCCGAGATGGTTCATCTCGGAAATCCGAGATGGTTTGTCTCGTATTTCCGAGATGGTTCATCTCGAGATTCCGAGCAAGTTCATCTCGGAAATCCGAGATGGTTCGTCTCGTATTTCCAAGATGGTTCATCTCGGAAATCCGAGATGGTTCGTCTCGTATTTCCGAGATGGTTCGTATCGTATTTCCGAGATGGTTTATCTCGGAAATCCAAGATGGTTTGTCTCGTATTTCCGAGATGGTTCAACTCGGATTTCCAAGCTGGTTCAGCCCGGATTTCCGAGCTGGTTCAGCCCGGATTTCCGAGCTGGTTCAGCCCGGTTTTCCGAGCTGGTTCAGTTACTATAGACAGTTACTATTTTACTGAGCCATTTATGCATATGTCACGAGGCAAACGTTTCAAAAGCCAACTAGATCCGCACTTAGAAAGTGCGGGTTTAATTTTCTTTACAAATTTTACTTTTTATTTATTTTGTTAATAGTAGTTTAGATTTTTAATTATGTAATCTAATTTTGATTATAATTGTTTAACCAACATTATAAACAGTGAGTTAGCAATTTAGTTTTTTTTTTAAATGAATTATGTGTTATTTGGAGGAGATATATCGTAAGGATTAAGAGATTAAAATAACGATTTCGCATTATATATTTTAATCTGTGTTGTATCGTAAGATCATAGTTTGGAAAAAATATATATATGTGAAAACAACTATTGTAAAAGTTATGTGCTATATGTTTAATTGTTATTTTATTTATCTAAAATATTATTTTATAAAATACATGTTGTAGTCGTATATATAATTTGCAAATTTGATGGAACTACCCGTTAAAAACTTCATTCAAACATAAAGCATAATTTGACGCTTCAAATATTTGAATAATATAAGTATGAAATGATTTTAATATTTTATTAATTTTAAAATATATCAACTGAAATTATTTACTATATGCGAATTTTTTTTTAGAAAATTTATAATCGAGATTGGCTAATTAATTTTTCAACCCGTTTAATTAATTAAATATTTTTCAGTTTGATGGAAAAACCTGCTAAAAAGTACAATCGTAAAAACATCAATCGTAATATGTGTATATATATATATATATATATATATATATATATATTTGAAACAAAATAAAAAGATATTAAAATATATTATAAATATATTTTGAATTAAATCATAAATTAGAGAATCTTAATTTATATATAATAGTTGATGTATAAATTATTAATTATATTTATCAATTAATTTGTTTTGATTTTAATTAACGCTTTTGATATATATAATAGTTGATTTATAAATCTTAATTTAACCCGTTTTATTAATTTTAATGATTATATAATTTATAAAATAATTATGTATTAAATTATATAATTATATGTACCAATTGATTTAGTAACCTAATTATGTTTGATTTTATTTCTTTAAGTTAAATTTTAGTTAAGAATAATTTATAATATTTATTTTAATATTAATTTCGAACTTAATTATTATTTTATTAAATTTTTGAAAAAAAATTTCGTTAGATATAATTAGGATAGAAAAAGGAAAACAAAAGATATTATAAGATATATGAATAAATCAAATATAAATTGTTTTACAGTTTTACCCTTAATGAAGGTTACAAATCCTAATAATATCAAGGGCAAATTCTGGGAACAACATTTATGTACCATGGAAAACCTTCCAATTTTAATAGATTAGATACAAATGTTCGTTACACTTATAACTAGAGAACTAGACCTACTGCTATTAAATGTAGAATTCATTCTCGGGACCCTTTCATATCTTATCTTCTTCAATACATATCCGTTCAATTCGTTTACTACCAACTACTAGTAGATTGTTTGAGTTGTGGAGTTATTCTCTCCGACACGTTTTGTGAAGAATCGACGATCGAGCATAAGCGGATTTCAGACATGATTCGTTTGTCCTAATATTTTTGAAATCTCAAGTGACCTGGAACCTGAGTTCTCCCCGTCCCCTAACCCTTCTTCTACTATTGCTTCTATCTCCATAAGGTTTTCACCATTTTAGACATGATTCAGTTTCGTTTTTTTCCTTCAGATTTCTACAGTTTTATTTGCTTTTTCTTGTGATTTTTACGCAATAATGATAGATCGCAAATCCAACAACCGATTTTATTCAAAAGTTTGGTTAAAAATGAACTTTTGTGATTTCCGATTTTAAAGGCGATTAACTTTAAATCGCAGCGGTCGGTGGCCGGCGAACGCTTTCCCGGCGCGGAGGCGGCCCTGAGACCGCGTTTTCGAACATGGAGCAACAGGGAGCACATATACACCTTACAACTATTCTTGTGCGACATCACATCTCGTACATACAAAAAAAAAGAGGAAAATCAAAAGCACCAAGAGCCTATATACTTGATTGCGCCGAATAATCACTCCTATAAATTCACCAAACATGTCTTCGACTCAACTCTATGAAATGTGGGGGCTTACTATTGGAGACTGATTTAGCACTCCGGCCTAACAGAGATCAGGTGTTTAAAGCTCGAACCCAATAATGAAGAAGAAAAGCCCACGTCGATTTAAGAAAAATAAAAAGATAAAGACAAATCTCCAGAAAAATAAAGATCCAAAAATATGTGAATTTAATATTATCGATATTAGAGAGAATTTTAAAAAAAAATATTTTAACTCTCCTGATATTTTAACTCAGCTGATTGGACGTTGCCTCAGCATGATGCGTCAACTTGAATAACAAAAAAAAAAGAGCAAGCTTCCCTCCTTTCTGCCTCAAAACATGTCGAGAGTAACAGCAAATCGTTATCGCAGTAGTCATACCTCATCCTTCTCTTGCCGCTACTTTTTTCAGCGTCACTGGTGCCGACGGCAACTCCTGTTAAAGTACCCGCAGTGACTATTGTGTATCTCCATTTATTTAGATGTGTCTCATTTTGTGTTTAATTTTTCAGACGCTAACGCTGATGCAGCGATTGTTGAATGAACATGCCTATAGTACGACAGGAAAGAAAAAGAAAAAGAAAAAAACAAATTATGGATCAATCTTTGTGTTCTGTTTCTTCTGTTTCGTACTTTTTGTGGAAGTCGCAAGATTCACAAAACCTTATTACAACAACCTTGGTGAAAACCTTATGGAGACAGAAGCACTAGTAGTATAAGAAGGATTCGTGGACGTGGAGAACTCAGGGACATTTCCATCTCACTTTAAAACAGAGTGAGTATATACTAGTGTTGAATCATCTTCACTTTCCATGTAGAATACTTTAAGACATTTTTTTTGAAACTCATCGTGTGGATTCTAATTTTGACCTTTGTTTTTTGCGTAAAATGTTACAAAGACATTGCTAATCTACCCTAACGCGAACAAGCCTAGAGATGTTGTGATGGGTTTTAGTTACTCTATACCAAAATTTATAGTTCTAACCCTTCAATTTATGACAGGATTAAAAAAGGGCCGGGGTAGACCACGTACAATGGTGTTACCCTGCACCAAAACCAAGAAATAGTTGATTAAAAAATAATAAACTGAAGCCCCATGTGTACAGCTACAAAACCGTATGCAGCAGACCCAATTTAAGAACCGTTTCTTCTCCATTTCTTCACTGTGCAACACACGTGTAGGCTCATGTTGGCTCTTTTTATTTTTGATTTTCGTTTTTTTTTAAATTTGGACAAAAAAATATATTAAAAAATTGATTAAGAGACCGATGTGGGGATCTCACCGATGTTGCTGCTCTTATAATTAACCTTTAGGATTAACAAGGTTAAGTTAACCCTATATCATATAATCTCATTTTTTATCAAACATACAATCTCATTTCTTTTACAAACAAACTTAATTATATATTTTTTTTAAACGTAAAATCATTTTTTTAAATATATAAAAACATAAAAAAAAAATTCCGCCAGAAACTATAAAATCAAGTTTTCTGCCAAAAACTACAAAATTAGGTTTTCCCGCGAAAACCGAGAAATAAAGTTTTCCCCCAAATCGTAAAAAATATTTCCGGCCAAAACCATAAAATTAGGTTTTCCCGTTAAACCGCAAAATCGAGTTTTTCCGCCAAAATCACAAAATAGAGTTTTCCCGCCAAAATCGCAAAATCGAGTTTTCCCGCCAAAGCCGCAAAATTAGGTTTTCCCTCCAAGGGCTCGTACCAAACCGTCCTTGGCCCCGTTTACCTCGCTTCCACAATACAAAGCTTTTTAACATGTATTGCTTTCATGAGTTGTGTCGGTTCAGACTAAACCAATATATCAGGGAAGCAATTTCATTTCTAAGTAAATAAGTATTTTACAAACAATTTCTCATTATAAACAATCAAAGAACCAACAAGCGCCGTGAAAACCGAACAAAAATAAATCACACACAAAACATCGAATCAAAATCCTCGGGCCCGCAAGCAATCCCGAACCTACACAAAGGACCTCCCATGTCCGTCGCTGCTAACTTGAAAAACACAAAAAGAGTCTAATGAGCCATCGATGAACACCTAGCGAGTCGGTCCCCACTAAAGGCTTATAATCTAACCTACGAATACTAAAACCCACCCCAAAACCCAAAATAACAACCATAAGGGCAGAAATAGCCTATCACGTGCCACCGTGACGTGATAAAGCCCACAACACACAAGCATTCTCTTCCAAAACAAAAGACTACGGAAATCGAAAACATTGTGGCACATGTCTTAGATTAGACTCGATCTATCTATCGTGAAAATCAATGATAACACCATTGGGCCCACTTACGCGAACTCGGTAACTTCCACGGGAATACTTAGCTACCACCATGGTAACTAAACTACCCATGACTCCTAGACATAAACACGATGTTCTAACATAAGACACTGTTCTCAGTCCATCGATACACATCGACTCGGGCTACCCCTTGATAGCTTAAGTTTCCATGCAGTCTGGCCCTAGGACATGACCCCGTATTCTCCGGACCACACACCTACCGGTGTCACTCAGTAGGTTCACACCATAACTAGAATCACAATGTAAATTGGTCAGGTCACCACTCGAGGATCCAATCGGGTCGGAAGTACCAGAACGATTTCAATCCTAGACTTGGGGGATCTAACGCACCCTAGAGTCCTAGTGCAGTAAATTAAACATGCATACTCATCGGGACTCTAACACAGAACATAAGACCGCCAATGTCAAACAGAAACGTAAAGCAATTCCAACGAATATCCCGCAAGTCCTATTCAACCTGCACCACCAACCCTATCCGTTTCTATACTGGAATCAGGTAACTACAAACTTACCCGGTCCCATGACCGAGGTAAGTACCACACAAACTTACTGCCGGCCCAACACTAGAGTAGTCCAAACAATATGCATGCATACAAACACACATCATCAAATCAATAAGGCGCAATCATTTAATTAAGCAAGTCTTTATGTTCATTCAATAATTTCTCATTCACTTTCTCCGCTACTTTGGGACTAGCGGATTGCTAACCCCGTAGTCGGCTCCCAACAATCCATCCTTTTAATTATCTATTCAAAATGTATTTTAATAAATTCCTCGATCTGCCGGGTAAGTCAATTATCCCACTAACCCGACTAATAATCTAAACCCACCCCATTATTATAGTCTATAAGGTTTGTTAAGTGTTTTTAATTCGTCTTTTAATGATGTTTTAATTCCCGTATATAGATTCATTTATTATCGTTCTTAATACGTATATATGCATATACTTCCTAATTATGCCAGTCTAATATGAATGCATCAATCAACATGCAATAATTAAACGATCAAGCCTATCTATCTAGTATGCATATATAACCCTAGCCAATTCATTATTGAAATGATATCAATCAATTACCAATCAATTACCAATCAATTACAGGTATGCATTTCTAAACTACAGTTTAGGGTTTCCCGGCCTACATGGCTTTATTACGAATGCAATAATCAACCAACTCACAGTGATAGTGCGACGGATGGACGAAATTGACAGATGCAAACTCCCAAGACCGATCAATAATCAAAAATATTTTAACTCTCCTGATATTTTAACTCAGCTGATTGGACGTTGCGTCAGCGTGATGCGTCAACTTGAATAACAACAACAAAAAGCAAGCTTCCCTCCTTTCTGCTTCAAAAATATGTCGAGAGTAACAGCAAAACGTTATCGCAGTAGTCATACCTCATCCTTCTCTTGCCGCTACTTTTTTTCAGCGTCACTGGTGCCGGCGGCAACTCCTGTTAGAGTACCCGCAACGACTATTGTGTATCTCTATTTTTTTAGATGTGTCTCATTTTGTGTTTAATTTTTCAGACGCTAACGCTGATGCAGCGATTGTTGAAAGAACATGCCTATAGTACGAAAGGAAAGAAAAAGAAAAAAAAAACAAATTATGGATCAATCTTTGTGTTATGTTTCCTTTGTTTCGTACTTTTTGTGGAAGTCGCAAGATTCGCAAAACCTTATTACAACAACCTTGGTGAAAACCTTATGGAGACAGAAGCACTAGTAGTATAAGAAGGATTCGTGGACGTGGAGAACTCAAGGACATTTCCATCTCACTTTAAAACAGAGTGAGTATATATTAGTGTTGAAGCATCTTCACTTTCCATGTAGAATATTTTAAAACATTTTTTTTGAAACTCATCGTGTGGATTCTAATTTTGACCTTTGCTTTTTGCGTAAAATGTTACAAAGATATTGCTAATCTACCCTAACGCGAACAAGCCTAGGGATGTTGTGATGGGTTTTAGTTACTCTATACCAAAATTTATAGCTCTAACCCTTCAATTTATGACAGGATTAAAAAAGGGTCGGATTATAATTAACCTTTAGGGTTAACAGGGTTTTGATCAAACATAAAATCTCATTTTTACAAACAAACTTAATTATATTTTTTTCTTTAAAAAAAAAAATCATTTAAAAAAAAAAATTTCCGCCAAAAACTATTAAATCAAGTTTTCTGCCAAAAACTACAAAATTAGGTTTTCCCGCGAAAACCGCGAAATAGAGTTTTCCGCCAAATGGTAAAAAATATTTCCGGCCAAAACCATGAAATTAGGTTTTCCCGTTAAACCGCAAAATCGAGTTTTTCCGCCAAAATCACAAAATAGAGTTTTCCCGCCAAAATCGCAAAATCGAGTTTTCCCGCCAAACCCGCAAAATTAGGTTTTCCCTCCAAGGGCTCATACCAAACCGTTCTTGACCCCGTTTACCTCGCTTCCACAATACAAAGCTTTTTTAACCTGTATTGCTTTCATGAGTTGTGTCGGTTCGGACTAAACCAGTGTAGAAGCAATTTCATTTCTAAGTAAATAAGTATTTTACAAACAATTTCTCATTATAAACAATCAAAGAAACAACAAGCGCCGTGAAAACCGAACAAAAATAAATCACACACAAAACATCGAATCAAAATCCTCCAGCCCGCAAGCAATCCCGGACCTACACAAAAGACCTCCCATGTCCGTCGCTGCTAACCTGAAAAACACAAAAGAATCTAATGAGCCATCGAAGATCAACTAGCGAGTCGGTCCCCACTAAAGGCTTAAAATCTAACCTACGAATACTAAAACCCACCCCAAAACCTAAAATAACAACCATAAGGGAAGAAATAGCCCATCATGTGCCACCGTGACGTGATAAATCCCACAACACACAAGCATTCTCTTCCAAAAGAAAAGACTACGGAAATCGAAAACATTGCGGCACATGTCTTAGATTAGACTCGATCTATCTATCGCGAAAATCAATGATAACACCATTGGGCCCACTTACGCGAACTCGGTAACTTCCACGGGAATACTTAGCTACCACCATGGTAACTAAACTACCCATGACTCCTAGACATAAACACGATGTTCTACGACATAAGACACTGTTCTCAGTCCATCGATACACATCGACTCGGGCTACCCCTTGATAGCTTAAGTTTCCATGCAGTCTGGCCCTAGGACATGACCCCGTATTCTCCGGACCACACACCTACCGGTGTCACTCAGTAGGTTCACACCATAACTAGAATCACAATGTAAATTGGTCAGGTCACCACTCGAGGATCCAATCGGGTCGGAAGTACCAGAACGATTTCAATCCTAGACTTGGGGGATCTAACGCACCCTAGAGTCCTAGTGCAGTAAATTAAACATGCATACTCATCGGGACTCTAACACAGAACATAAGACCGCCAAAGTCAAACAGAAACGTAAAGCAATTCCAACGAATATCCCGGAAGTCCTATTCAACCAGCACCACCAACCCTATCCGTTTCTATACTGGAATCAGGTAACTACAAACTTACCCGGTCCCATGACCGAGGTAAGTACCACACAAACTTACTGTCGGCCCAACACTAGAGTAGTCCAAACAATATGCATGCATACAAACACACATCATCAAATCAATAAGGCGCAATCATTTAATTAAGAAAGTCTTTATGTTCATTCAATAATTTCTCATTCACTTTCTCCGCTACCTTGGGATTAGCGGATTGCTAACCCCGTACTCGGCTCCCAACAATCCATCCTTTTAATTATCTATTCAAAATGTATTTTAATAAATTCCTCGATCTGCCGGTTTAGGATTAATAAACTTACCAATCCCCGACATCTCATTGTGATTAGCTTTAAGTCAATTATCCCACTAACCCGACTAATAATCCAAACCCACCCCATTATTATAGTCAATAAGGTTTGTTAAGTGTTTTTAATTCGTCTTTTAATGATGTCTTAATTCCCGTATATAGATTCATTTATTATCGTTCTTAATACGTATATATGCATATACTTCCTAATCATGCCAGTCTAATATGAATGCATCATCAACATGAAATAATTAAACGATCAAGCCTATCTATCTAGTATGCATATATAACCCTAGCCAATTCATTATTGAACTGATATCAATCAATTACCAATCAATTACCAATCAATTACAGGTATGCATTTCGAAACTACAGTTTAGGGTTTCCCGGTCTACATGGCTTTATTACGAATGAAATAATCAACCAACTCACAGTGATAGTGCGACGGATGGACGAAATTGACAGATGCGAACTCCTGAGACCGAGCAATAGGAACCCTAAACCTTTGCCGAATTTCCCAAACTAGGTCACGAACACTCCGATCTTACTCGAACAAGAACCGTCCGTTGACCAATCATAGATCTGCTTGACCACGGCGTTGACCGCGACTGACCAGCCATTGATCGGCGTTGACCGAAGGGCTGACCGAGCGTTGACCGAGCTGACCGTTGACTTTCTTGAACTGAATTGACTCACCCTGAACCGAACCAAACCGGCTTGAATCAAACTCCAATTTAACCGGCTTTTATAGGTTTCCATAAGTTTGGAGTTAATTGGAGATTTTGGAGCGTTCTGGAAGCATTTGTACGTGAAGAAGACTTTGGAGCCGATTGTTGGTGTTAGTGTCGATTGACACTGAACTGGTGACGGTCGACACCGAGTTCGAAGGCAGATTTCACGCAGTGTTTCAGACAAGTCTTGAAGATTTCATCGAGTTCGTGTTTTTTCTTGTTTCTGCAGAATAATAGTGAGCAAGAGCACTCAGTGTCGATCGACATAGCGTCGATCGACACCCTTCGCAGAAGCAGTCAGATTTCTATGGATGCCCAATCGTCACACCCGAAGCAACCCAGGCGAAGAGCTTTCGAACCTCAGACTTTAGGAGCTTGCTAGGCTTGAGAGAACAAACAGGAAGGCTCAGAAATCTTCAAGGATGATGAATCGACTGATCTTGATTAGAGATTCAGAAGGTGTTATGAGAGACTCGCAGAACAATCCCTACAATGCTCAGGGCCAAAGAATTGTTGCTCAAGGAAATGTTATCCCTGAACCTGAGCAACAGATTGTTAATCATCATGCTAGGAGGACACTAGCTGACTACAACATGCATGTTTAGTTCTACGCCAACAAGTCTGCGATTGTACCTCCTGCTTTTGAGAGGAATGAGTTTGAGTTGAAGACGTCCTACTACACGCTTGTGGGACTGCACCTGTTTCAGGGACACCCACATGAGCATCCTATGGACCACATAGAAGACTTTGAGTCTCTAGTCACTGGGATGAAACACAATGGAGTGAACTATGACTACCTACACTATAAGCTTTTACCTCACTCTCTTGGAGGAGAAGCTGCTAATTGGCTGAAGCAGATTCCACATGGGACTCTTACTACTTGGAATGCAGTGAAAGAGAAGTTTCTGCGACACTTCTATGATGATGCTAGATCTGATTAGCTTAGACAGGATCTCTTGACCTTCAAGTAAGGATCTACAGAGCCTTTTAAGGCAGCTTGGGTGAGATTCAAGAGGCATCAGCGAGATTGTCCTCATCATGGTTTCTCTGAGGTGCAATTGTTGGGTATTTTCTTCAGAGGAGTTGATTTGTGTTTATACGATGGATTTTAAATATTAGTTTAATGTATTTATAATAAATTTATATTTTAATTTTATAATTTTTTACTAAGAGTAAGGTTTAGAGTATGAATATGGATTATGATATAGGGTTTTAAGTGTTGTGTGTAGGATTTTAATTTAATGTTTGAAAATATAGATTTGGAAATATTTTAAATTTAAAAGTGTTAAAACTTAGTTTTGGATGTGTTATAGTAATTATATTTTAATTAGTTAGAGTATTATTTATACTTAAGAGTTTTAGGTTTTGTTTAGGGTTTAGGATTTTGAATAGCTACAGATAAATCCGAAGCTATTCGTGGATATCTCATAAGCCACAAATAGCTACGAAAAAAAATCGCAGCTATATCATATATATTTAAATATTCGTTAGATATAGATACGAATAGTCATGAAAATATTTTGTGGCTATTTTTCCACGTTTTGTATCGCAGCTATTAGTAACTATTTCTTTCTACGAATGTCTCGTAGCTATCCGTAGCTATTTTCCAATGAATAGCCACAAATTTATTTCGTAGCTATATAGCTACGAATAGCTACTGATTTTATTTTTTTTCCAGTCGCAGCTAATTCGTAGCTATCTGCAGCTCAGAAAAATTGCTACGAAAATTTAGTAGCTAATCCACGGCTATTACACATATTTCTTGTAGTGATCTGCCATGAATCAGTTAGTGCATGCCTAATCGTGCACTCAGAAGCAATACGGACAAAGAGCTTGTGAATCTCAGGCTTGAGGAGCTTGCAAAGCTAGAAAGAAGAAACAAGAAAGCTCTGAAACCAGTGAAGATGTTGAATCTCATTGCTGTGATTTTTATTCGGGATGAACAAGGTGTTCTGAAGGATACAGAGAACATTGTCTAGAATGATCGAGGCCATAGACTTGATGTAGATGGTGATGTCATTGTTCAACCAGTGCAACAGCAGATGGTAGCTGGAGGCAATGGACAAGCCGACCCACCACCTAATCCGCCTCCTAATCAGACTAATGGGAAGACTCTTGCTGATTATAACATGTCTTATGAGCTTTATGCTAACAGGTCTGATGAGATTTATGCTAACAGGTCTGCGATTGTACCTCCTCCCATCCAAAAGAATGATTTTTAGCTGAAGACTTCCTACTACACTCTTGTGAGACAGCATCTCTTCCATGGATTCCCACATGAGCACCCTATGGATCATATTGAGAAATTTGAGTCTTTGATCACAGGAATGAAGCACAATGAAGTGAGCTTTGACTTCATGAACTGTAAGCTATTCGAGCACTCTCTTGGAGGAGAAGCTGCAAATTGGCTGAAGCAGATTCCACCTGGGACTATTACTACTTGGGATGCAGTTAAGAAGAAGTTCCTTAGACACTTTTATGATGATGCTAGGTCTGATCAGCTGAGAGAGGATCTTCTACAGTTCAAACAGGGACCTACAAAGCCTCTTAAGTCCGCATGTAATTTGATCTAATATTTAAAGACTTGAATAATACAAATCAGATGACTAAGTCTTTATTGATTAAGAGTAAAAATTGAATGGATCTCTTGCTCTACGGTTTGAGTACAATGTGTCAACTTCCAAGGTGATATGAAAAAGGTGGTTTATTTTTCCTCGCAGATGAAGTATATTTATATCAGGAGAGTTAAAATATTTTTTAAATTCTCTCTAATATCGATAATATTAAATTCACATATTTTGGATCTTTTTTTTTTGAGATTTGTCTTTATCTTTTTATTTTTTTAAATATGGTTAATTTACTTAACCATATTTCCTCTTTTTGTGCATGTTGACGTGGGCTTTTCTTCTTCATTATTGGGTTCGAGCTTTAAACACCCGATCTATGTTAGGCCGGAGTGCTAAATCAGTCTCCAATAGTAAGCCCCCACAGTTCATAGAGTTGAGCCGAAGACATGCTTGGTGAATTTATAGAAGTGATTGTTCGGCGCAATCAAGTAGATCGGCTCTTGGTGCTTTTGATTTTCCTCTTCTTCTTTTTTTGTAAGTACGAGATGTGATGTCTGTTTGTCTGTTTTTCCTGCCAAAAAAAAAAATAGTTGTAAGATGTAATTTGCCCTATTCGAAAACGCGGTCTCGGAAGCCGCTTCCGCGCCGGAAAAACGTTCGACGGCCACCGACTACCACGATTTAAAGTTAAATCGCCTTTAAAATCGGAAATTACAAAGTTCTTTTTTGACAAAATTTTTTTATTAAATCGGTTGTTGGATTTACAATCTATCATTATTGCGTAAAAATCACAAGAAAAAGCAAATAAAACTGTAGAAATCTGAAGGAAAAAAACGAAACTGAATCATGTCTAAAATGGTGAAAACCTTATGGAGGTAGAAGCAATAGTAGAAGAAGGATTAGGGGACGTGGAGAACTCAGGGACACTTCCAGATCACTTGAGATATCAAAAATATTAGGACAAAAGAATCATGTCTCAAATATCCAAAATACTGTTACACTTAATTAAAATGTTCATATTCGACTTAAATCAGCTTATGCTCGATCGTCGATTCTTCACAAAACGTGTCGGAGAGATTAACTACACGACTCAAACAATCTACTAGTAGTTGGTAGTAAACGAATTGAACGGATATGTATTGAAGAAGATAAGATATGAAAGGGTCCCGAGAATGAATTCTACATTTAATAGCAGTAGGTCTAGTTCTCTAGTTATAGATGTAACGAACATTTGTATCTAATCTATTAAAATAGGAAAGTTTGCCATGGTACACAAACGTTATATAGAGACATACTAGTATAAAAGGAAAGAAAAAGAAAAATGTTTACGGAGGAAAAGAAAAAACAAATTACTTTATAGATGCATGCATAAATGTCTCTAACGTTTGTGTTTATATAGACAGTTAGTATTTTACTGAGCCATTTATGCATATGTCACGAGGCAAACGTATTAAAAGCCAGGACAAATGTTCGTTACACCTATAACTAGAAAACTAGACCTACTGCTATAATTCTATTAAATGTAGAATTCATTCTCGGGACCCTTTCATATCTTATCTTCTTCAATACATATCCGTTCAATTCGTTTACTACCAACTACTAGTAGATTGTTTGAGTCGTGGTGTTAATCTCTCCGACACGTTTTGTGAAGAATCGACGATCGAGCATAAGCGGATTTAAGTCGAATATGAACATTTTAATTAAGTGTAACAGTACTTTGGAAATTTCAGACATGATTCGTTTGTCCTAATATTTTTGATATCTCAAGTGACTTGGAAGTGTCCCTGAGTTCTCCACGTCCCCTAACCCTTCTTCTACTATTGCTTCTATCTCCATAGGTTTTCACCATTTTAGACATGATTCAGTTTCGTTTTTTTCCTTCAGATTTCTACAGTTTTATTTGCTTTTTCTTGTGATTTTTATGCAATAATGATATATCGAAAATCCAACAACCGATTTTATTCAAAAGTTTGGTTAAAAATGAACTTTTGTGATTTTCGATTTTAAAGGCGATTAACTTTAAATCGCAGCGGTCGGTGGCCGTCGAACGCTTTCCCGGCGCGGAGGCGGCCCCTGAAACCGCGTTTTCGAACAGGGAGCACATATATACCTTACAACTATTTTTTTTGGCGACATCACATCTCGTACATACAAAAAAAGAAGAAGAGGAAAATCTAAAGCACCAAGAGCTGATATACTTGATTGCGCCGAACAATCACTTCTATAAATTCACCAAACATGTCTTCGACTCAACTCTATGAAATGTGGGGGCTTACTATTGGAGACAGATTTAGCACTCCGGCCTAACAGAGATCGGGTGTTTAAAGCTCGAACCCAATAATGAAGAAGAAAAGCCCACGTCGACATGCATAAAAAGAAGAAATATGGGTAAGTAAATTAACCATATTTAAGAAAAATAAAAAAATAAAGACAAATCTCCAGAAAAATAAAGATCCAAAAATATGTGAATTTAATATTATCTATATTAGAGAGAATTTAAAAAAAATATTTTAACTCTCCTGATACTTTAACTCAGCTGATTGGACGCTGCGTCAGCGTGATGCGTCAACTTGAATAACAAAAAAAAAGCAAGCTTCTCTCCTTTCTGCCTCAAAAACATGTCGAGAGTAACAGCAAAACGTTATCGCAGTAGGCATACCTCATCCTTCTCTTGCCGCTACTTTTTTCAGCGTTACTGGTGCCAACGGCAACTCCTGTTAAAGTACCTGCAGCGACTATTGTGTATTTCCATTTGTTTAGATGTGTCTCATTTTGTTTTTAATTTTTCAGACGCTAACGCTGATGCAGCGATTATTGAATGAACATGCCTATAGTACGAAAGGAAAGAAAAAGAATAAAAATTAAATTATGGATCAATCTTTGTGTTCTGTTTCTTCTGTTTCGTACTTTTTGTGGAAGTCGCAAGATTCGCAAAACCTTATTACAACAACCTTGGTGAAAACCTTATGGAGACAGAAGCACTAGTAGTATAAGAAGGATTCGTGGAAATGGAGAACTCAGGGACATTTCCATCTCACTTTAAAACAGAGTGAATATATATTAGTGTTGAATCATCTTCACTTTCCATGTAGAATATTTTAGGGGAAATTGCTTAAAATGCCCTCAAACTTGAATTTAAATAAAAGTGTACCCCCAAACTTGAATCAAATATAAAACTGGTTTTGCGGCCTTATGAAATTACCGCGCTGTCCTTACGACCAATCAAAAAAACGTCAAACGCAATTACCATTATAACCTTCGACTACTTCAGACTTCTATGGATGTCTGAGATGTCAGACTCCAATAGAAGTCTGACACAGAATTAATTACTAAATTTAAATTTTAAAATTAGTAAAAAATATTTTGTCAAAACTTTTATATACATAAATTATATATAAACAATTTAGTAGTATATAAATTAAAATTTTATAAAATTGAGTCATATTAAACTATGTTAGTTAAGTATGCCTTAGAACCCTACTTTGTAATGGAACATAATGGAACATTTACATATAACTTACATATAACCTTAGGGTTAGTTAGACTCATGGTTTAAGAAATTCACATTTGAAAAAATATATTTGCACATGTATGTTATAATGGTGATATAATTAACGAATTTGATGTGTCCTAGGTGTTTTGTTTAAATATTTTTCGATGTTAAGTGATAAATACTAAATTTAGGGTTTATCAGACTTCTATAGAAGTCTGAATTTTGGGGTTTCGTAAATACATGGTGTTTTTAACCAAATATACCTTAAATGGTTAAAATTGACTAAATATTATGTAATTTTAATTTACATATGTCCAAAAGTCCCATATTTAATTTATGTATCCGAAATTTTCCTCAAAATATTTTTTAATAATTTTATAATTTAAATTTTCAACTTAATTATCTCTCAGACTTCTCGTACGTGTACGATGGCATTCCTGTGAATATCCAGATTAATAAGGGGATATATTAGCGATGGAGAGGAAGGAGAAGGCCGAGGGTATAAACAGGGTTGACTTCAATTTCGAGGGCATTTTTGCAAACGTCCCAATATTTTAAGACATTTTTTTTGAAACTCATCGTGTGGATTCTAATTTTGACCTTTGTTTTTTTGCATAAAATGTTACAAAGATATTGCTAATCTACCCTAACGCGAACAAGCCCAGGGATGTTGTGATGGGTTTTACTTACTCTATACCAAAATTTATAGCTCTAACCCTTCAATTTATGACAGGATTAAAAAGGACCGGGTTATAATTAACCTTTAGGGTTAACAGGGTTAAATTAATCCTATATCATACAATCTCATTTTTTATCAAACATACAATCTCATTTTTTTTTTACAAACAAAGTTAATTATTTTTTTCTTTAAAAATGTAAAATCATTTTTTTAAAAAAATATATAAAAACATAAAATTTTGTTTTTCCGCCAAAAACTATAAAATCAAGTTTTCTGCCAAAATCTACACAATTAGATTTTCCCGCGAAAACCGCGAAATAGAGTTTTCCGCCAAATCGTAAAAAAATATTTCCGGCCAAAACCATAAATTAGGTTTTCCCGTTAAACCGCAAAATCGAGTTTTTCCGCAAAAATCACAAAATAGAGTTTTCCTGCCAAAATCGCAAAATCGAGTTTTCCCGCCAAACCCGCAAAATTAGGTTTTCCCTCCAAGGGCTCATACCAAACCGTCCTTGACCCCGTTTACCTCGCTTCCACAATACAAAGTTTTTTTAACCTGTATTGCTTTCATGAGTTGTGTCGGTTCGGACCAAACCAGTATATCAGGGAAGCAATTTCATTTCTAAGCAAATAAGTATTTAACAAACAATTTCTCATTATAAACAATTAAAGAAACAACAAGCGCCGTGAAAACCGAACAAAAATAAATCACACACAAAACATCGAACCAAAATCCTCCGGCCCGCAAGCAATCCTGAACCTACACAAAGGACCTCCCATGTCCATCGCTGCTAACTTGAAAAACACAAAAGAGTCTAATGAGCCATCGAAGATCACCTAGCGAGTCGGTCCCCACTAAAGGCTTATAATCTAACCTACGAATACTAAAACCCACCCCAAAACCCAAAATAACAACCATAAGGGAAGAAATAGCCTATCACGTGCCACCGTGACGTGATAAAGCCCACAACACATAGGCGTTCTCTTCCAAAAGAAAAGACTACAGAAATCGAAAACATTGCGGCACATGTCTTAGATTAGACTCGATCTATCTATCGTGAAAATCAATGATAACACCATTGGGCCCACTTACGCGAACTCGGTAACTTCCACGGGAATACTTAGCTACCACCATGGTAACTAAAACTACCCATGACTCCTAGACATAAACACGATGTTCTACGACATAAGACACTGTTCTCAGTCCATCGATACACATCGACTCGGGCTACCCCTTGATAGCTTAAGTTTCCATGCAGTCCGACCCTAGGACATGACTCCATATTCTCCGGACCACACACCTACCGGCGTCACTCAGTAGGTTCACACCATAACTAGAATCACCATGTAAATTGGTCATGTCACCACTCGAGGATCCAATCGGGTCGGAAGTACCAGAACGATTTCAATCCTAGACTTGCGGGATCTAACGCACCCTAGAGTCCTAGTGCAGTAAATTAAACATGCATACTCACCGGGAATCTAACACAGAACATAAGACCGCCTAAGTCAAACAGAAAGGTAAAGCAATTCCAACGAATATCCCGCAAGTCCTATTCAACCAGCACCACCAACCCTATCCGTTTCTATACTGGAATCAGGTAACTACAAACTTACCCGGTCCCATGACCGAGGTAAGTACCACACAAACTTACTGTCGGCCCAACACTAGAGTAGTCCAAACAATATGCATGCATACAAACACACATCATCAAATCAATAAGGCGCAATCATTTAATTAAGAAAGTCTTTATGTTCATTCAATAATTTCTCATTCACTTTCTCCGCTACCTTGGGATTAGCGGATTGCTAACCCCGTAGTCGGCTCCCAACAATCTATCCTTTTAATTATCTATTCAAAATGTATTTTAATAAATTCCTCGATCTGCCGGTTTAGGATTAATAAACTTACCAATCCCGACATCTCATTGTGATTAGATTTAAGTCAATTATCCCACTAACCCGACTAATAATCCAAACCCACCCCATTATTATAGTCAATAAGGTTTGTTAAGTGTTTTTAATTCGTCTTTTAATGATGTCTTAATTCCCGTATATAGATTCATTTATTATCGTTCTTAATACGTATATATGCATATACTTCCTAATCATGCCAGTATAATATGAATGCATCAATCAACATGCAATAATTAAACGATCAAGCCTATCTATCTAGTATGCATATATAACCCTAGCCAATTCATTATTGAACTGATATCAATCAATTACCAATCAGTTACCAATCAATTACAGGTATGCATTTCTAAACTACAGTTTAGATTTTCCCGGTCTACATGGCTTTATTACGAATGCAATAATCAACCAACTCACAGTGATAGTGCGACGGATGGACAAAATTGACAGATGCGAACTCCCGAGACCGAGCAATAGGAACCGTAAACCTTTGCCGAATTTCCCAAACTAGGTCACGAACACTCCGAGCTTACCCGAACAAGAACCGTCCGTTGACCAATCATAGATCTGCTTGACCACGGCATTGACCGCGACTGACCAGCCGTTGATCAGCGTTGACCGAAGGGCTGACCGAGCGTTGACCGAGCTGACCGTTGACTTTCTTGAACCGAATTGACTCACCCTGAACCGAACCAAACCGGCTTGAATCAATCTCCAATTTAACCGGTTTGACTAAACCGAATTGAACCACATGTTGACCGCTAAACCGAACCATTGAGCGATTAAACCGGCTGACTAAATGTTGACCCGGTTTAATCAAACCAACCCAATGCTTGAACCAAGGCTGAACCGAACCAAATCCATAGATGAACGACCCTTGAACAAAACCAGCTGAGAAATGGCGGAGAAAAAGGCTTTTTCGGAGGCTTTTCCGGCGTTGATAGCGGCGGCTCTGCGTTGATCGGCGAGGAAAGAGATTCTCCGGCTACTGAAGATGAACTCCGATGGAATCTCCGGTGAGAGGAGAGGCTGAGGGAGAAGTAAATGGGCTGATTAACCGACTGAGCACAACTGCATATGGAGAGGGAGAGAGAGAGAGAGAGAGAGAGAGAGAGAGAGAGAGAGAGAGAGAGAGAGAGAGGGAGAGAGAGAGAGGGAGAGAGGGAGAGAGAGAGAGAGAGAGAGAGAGAGAGAGAGAGAGAGAGAGAGAGAGAGAGAGATATTAGGGAGGCTAGAGAGACTTCTTGGAATCATTTCTATATGATATGGGATGAATGAAAGGAGTGAATGAAGGGAGTGATATGATGTTTTCCATGCAAATGGTTATTCAATGAACCCAAAAAGTCATTTTTGCACACAAGAGGGAGAGGTGGCACCATCTGATAACAGGAGGGAGGACAATTGTATTCATGGGTTTCACTTGATCTCATACATTGCACCAATCAGATTTTACAATCTTCTTATCTCCAATCCATTCTATTGTACTGATACGGCCAATTCCAAGTTTAAATTTATAAAACCCCGTAACTTCTTATAAATTCCATAAGCCTCATTTTCAAATATTAGATGACTTTATATGCATTTAGAAATTTGAATCACCCTATTTCATTTTTTGGACTAAGGTGAGATGAACACATTCAAGAAAAACAACTATCACGATAGCTGAAGATTATCGAAAGAGAGAGAGAACAATGATGAATTGAAGTGAAAGATTTTCATTAACAGTAAAAAGTGTTTTCAATACTCTTAAATACTCGAGCTAACTAAGCAAATGGTAGAGTGACGGTTATTAAGTTACAAGCTGTGAACCACAGTGAATCTAGTCATTGGAATGTCCAGATACAGAATGTGTGAGCTGATACCCCCCCCCCTTCAAGTCTTAATCTGGATGTTGAGGAAGATAAAGACTTGAAATTGACATCTTGGAAAGAAGAAAAGGTGATGATGATAACGGCTTGGTAAGGATGTCAGCGTGTTGATTTCCTGTGGTAACATGGAGAGTCTTGAGAAATCCAAGCTTTAGTTGATCACGCACTTTGTGACAGTCGATTTCAACATGATTGGTGCGTTCATGAAACACCGGGTTTGAAGCTATGTGAAGAGCAGATTTTCTGTCACAAAAGAGTTTAGATGGAGCAGAAGGTTGTTTCCCAAAATCAGCAAGTAGTTGAGTCAACCAGATCAGCTCACATGTTGCATCAGCCATCGAACGATATTCTGCTTCATCGCTGCTTCTACTCACGACTTTCTGCTTCTTAGACTTCCAGGTTATTAAAGATGTACCTAAATACACACAATAACCTGAGATAGATCTCCTGGTGTCGGGAAAAGTTCCCCAGTCAGCATCAGCAAATGCATTGAAACAAAGATCTGTTTCAGCAGAATAAAAAAGACCTTGTCCCGGATTAGCTTTCAAGTAACGGAGAACACGATAAGCAGCTTTATAGTGGTCATCAGTCGGCTTAGCAAGGAACTGACTGAGGTTGTGCACAGCAAACGTGATGTCCGGTCGTGTTAGAGTAAGATAAAGAAGCTTGCCCACTAACTCACGGTACTCAGTTGGATTTTGAAGCAATGAGCCTGAGTCTGCACTGAGGTGGAGAGTGGGATCCATTGGGACAGCACTGGGTTTGCAAGCAAGAAGACCACTCTCTTCTAGAAGATCCAAAGTGTACTTACGCTGGCAAACAGAGATCCCTTTAACATGCTATTTCCAAACCCAAGAAATATCGTAAAGGACCCAAGTCCTTAATCTTGAATTCCTGTCGTAAGGCTGCTTTGACATTGAGGACTGCTTGATCATCATTACTGGTTATGGCTATATCATCCACGTATACGAGTAAAGCAATGAAGGATGAGCCGTGTGTTTGTACAAACAGAGTGTTGTCAGAAGCAGACTGACAAAAACCAGCATTAAGAAGAACTGAAGACAAGCGATGATACCATTGCATAGATGCCTGTTTAAGACCATAGAGAGACTTATGAAGGCGCAGAACAGGCTGAGAAGGAAGAGTGGTTCCTTCAGGAGGTGTAAAACCCAATGGTAATGACATATAAATCTCCTCATCAAGATGGCCATTCAAAAATGCATTAGAGACGTCAAGCTGAGTAAGAGTCCATCCTTCTCGTGATGCAAGACCTAGCATTAGTTTGACCGAGGCAAGCTTGGCAACAGGAGAGAAGGTATCGATGTAATCCACACCTTCATGTTGAGTGTAACCCTTGGCTATGAGCCGAGCTTTATACCTATCCAAAGAGCCATCCGCATTATATTTGATCCTATAGACCCATTTACAACCGATAGCATGCTTCCCTTGTGGAAGAGAAGTCACAGACCAAGTACCACTATCATTAAGAGCTCCAAATTCCTCATTCATTGCATTGTGCCAATGAACAGATTTAATGGCTTGAGTAAAGGTATGAGGTTCCGTATCACAGGAAATAGAAAAGATATAAGTCTGATATGGAGAGGAAAGGCGTGTATATGAGAGGACATAACAAATAGGATAGAGAATGGATTGGGTTGAAGTAGGAATGGTATGATGAGTGGATGGTGTTTGAGAAAGTAAAGAACAATGATACTCAGACAAGTATCGAGGAGGCTTAGTCTGTCTTTTAGGCCTTTCATTGTTTACTACAGTAAGATCAGTAGAGCCATTGACAGTAGGTAAAGGTGTGATATCAAATGAATCAGGTGGAGATGATGAGCATGATGCATCTAATGAATGAGATGTAGGCACAGTAGTGCATGAGGATGCAGCAGATGCAACTGATGATGAATATGCAATATCAACAGGAATATCACAAGTATGATCAGGTGCAGGCATGGGCAATATGGAAGAAGGAAACAAATCAACTGGTGGATCAGGAAACAAAGTTTTATCCTTGAAAGGAAACATAGTTTCATGAAAAATCACATTTATGGAAATAGAGATAAGATTTGTTTCTAAATCTAATACCTTGTAGCCTTTGTAACCAGGAGAATATCCTAGGAAAACAGATGGTTTTGCTCGAGGAGTGAATTTAGTTCTAAACTTGGGATAAGTA